>CAJVPY010005045.1:0-11903 GCA_910591965.1 Dentiscutata erythropus
TTTTGGATATTTTGATCAAAATATCCAAAATTAAGCATCTTCTCTTAAATATTCATGAAATATAAAATTAAATATACCAGCATAATGTTTTTTTATGTGCTAGTCAAGGTTTGTTAGAGAATAAAGTTATAATCAATTAGTAAAATTTGAGAATCATAGCATTTTTTGGTATTTTTATTAATAAAATTATATAAAATATCAAAATACTCAAACTTTTATTAATTGATTATAACTTTATGCACTAACAAACTTTGTTCAGCACATAGAAATACACTACAATAGTATATTTAAGTTTATGTTTCTTGAAAATGTAAGAAAAGATGCATAATTTTGATTTTTGAAAAACTACAGTGGTTTAAAAAATAAAGTAGCTTATTTTTGAGTATAATTTTCTCCAAAATGTAGGTAATTCGCTGAAAATAATATATAACATGTCTAAAATTGATGTAATTCGTCAAAATAGTCAATTATAACCTATTTTAAAATTTCTATCAATTCACTAAAACTCAACTTTGGACCTTTGACTAAATTTTTGGCAATTCGCTAAAAAAAAAATATGACATATATCAGAGATATCTGGGGTTCTATTATTTTGGAAGTGGCAGCTGCATTAATGTTATCTATAGAAGGAATTAATGAAAAAGTAAACTGAAAGTAGTTATTTGAGTTTGAGGATAGGAAGAGATTGTCATCAAGCTGAGTTAGAATATTGATTTAATAGTGCTTAATAATAAATTTTTCTGTTTCTAGGTAGTATTTTTGTTCGTAGTCTTGTTGAATTTGTGAGATTGAGAATTTGGGTTGTTGGAGAATATTATGATAAAGAATTATTCGAGCAAGAGTATGGGAGTCACTAGTTGAAGTGATAGTTTTTTCTAGAGCTTCATCAAGATTGAGATTGGAGATACTGTCATTTTTTGCTGCAGTATTGAGATAGGCTTTAAGATATGAATATAGGTAATAGGCTGTTCATTTAGTAGTTGTATTGGTTTCGTTAATTTCTGCAAATTTTTGATCTACTTTAAGAGCTAGATTATTTAATGTATGAAGTGGAATATTGCAATATGTTGTTGATCAAGTAGAAAAATAGAGAAGTTAGGATCAAAAGAAGTTGTTTTAGGAGTATCTTCTTTAGGTGGTGCAGGAAAGAATTTAAACGAGTCATTAAAGAAGAGTATAAATAGATTTTTAAAATTATGTTCTGTGTTCTTAAAAAGAATTGTGCAGTTTTTATCATTGTATCTGTGAATGTAATGAAGTACTTTTTTGAATATTTGGAAAGAGCAATCTTTAAGAGATGAGGGTTCTGTAATTTGAAAGTCTGGAGGTAAAAGTTTTTTGTATTCTTCTGCTAAAGTAGTTGTGATTTGGTATTTGATATAGTTGCATACTTTATCTTTATTAATTTCAGTGAATTGTTTGCAGTATGCTTTAATAAAGTCTTCGAACCAAGAGTTGAGTGTATTAGTGTGTAGTTTTAAAGATAGAATTCTAAAAGTATTAAGAAATTTAGATTTGGAAATATTAAGAGTAGTTGTAATAGTAAAGCGGTTATTGTTATAAATATTAAATAAAGGTTTTTTTGGGTTATCATATTCAAAGTTATATTGAATTGAAAGACAAAAGGGTGGAGATCAAGTTTTTTTACAAATTTTTGATAGTGAATTGTTCTGTATTTGTTGTAAAGGAAAAGGTATAAGCAAGCAAAATTAATTGCTACTTTGGAGCTGTCAGCAATACTATAGGGAAAAATTAAGTAGTAAGATCTAAAGATATAAGGATAGTTAAGTTTGGTGAAGAGAAGTTCAGTAAATTTAGTAAGTAAGTTTTTAAAAGTAGAGATATAAGCATATTGAGGAATAATCAGTTTTGGAGTTAAATCAGGGTTGGATTTTTGGAGGAATTGAGTAAGAATTATGGTCTTCCATAAGCCATAGATTTAAGTAGATAGTTAAAATTTTGTTTTTAAGGTGGTTTAGAAAATTGATCTTTGTTTAGATTAGGGATTAATTGACCAGAAGTAAATGCAAAGGTGAGTTTTAGTAAAGTTAAAGAGTTGTTGTAAAAGCATAGTATTAAGTTTGGTATTTTGTTTCATTTCTTGAGAGATTGAGTAAGTTGCAAACCAATCTAAGTCCTGAGAAGTATCTCTGGGTTTGGGTTGGTTAGTTTGTTGATTTGAATTTTGTTGTTGGAATTGTTTGATTGTTTTGCTTCTGGTAACAAGTTTTTGAAGAAATTTAAGTTTATTTTCTTTAGAGAGTTAAGAGAAGTGATAGAACTAGTAAATAGAGCAGTGTTCTTGTGTTAGAGGTTTGTTTTGAGAGGTGGGTTTAAGTTTAATATATTGAAGATTGTGTTTCTAATCTTAGCAAATTAGGTAGCCTTTGAAAATTTTAGCTTTGGAGTAATTAGGGGTGTGTCTTGTCTTTTGAACGAAAACACTAGAAATGCTTTTGATTTTGTAGATATAACATGTATAATAGTGTTGAGAATGTGGAACAATTTCAACCAGTTTTGAGTCTGTATGAAGATTGGAGGGTAGAGTTTGGGATGATAACTAAAGACTTTGTTGTTGTTTAGAGATAGAAGATTTGGAAAGTGGTTTGAAGAGTTTTTTAAATCGATTAACAGAAATAATTGTAGTTGGTGAAGTTTCTATTGCTGTGAGACTAGTAGATTGATTAGTTGGTTTAGGATGTTTGATTTGATAGAATTTAGATATGAAATTTGTATAGTATTTGCTGCAAAGACAAGTAGTAAGAGCTGGTTGAGTTGGCATTTTAAATAGTGATGTTGTTTATTAGATTTGCAAGTAAGAAGATTAATATCTTTAGGTAGAATACATAGAGTAGTTGGGTCTGTATCTTTGGTACTGATACCAAAGCATTCTGGATATTATTGTAAAAATGGTTGAGATCATGGAAATCAGGCTCTTTTGTTGTTAAGGTAGGCATTTTGTAGATTAATATAGCAAAAGTGTCAAAGAGAGAGAAGTAAGCTTTATGATATAGTAAAATTTATTTTGTATAATGTTGCACTGTTTGTAAAACTTTTGTGACTAGTGTGGCTGTGGCTGGTGTGGCTGGTATGGCTTGTAGTACAAAGTATGGCTTGTGTAACTAGAATAAATTTGGTAGTAAACTTGTACGATTTTGTGTAATTTTAAAGGAATTATAGATTTGTAATTATTTATTTGTATTAAATTAATTAGAAATTAAAAAAAATTGTTGCAGAGAATTATTAATTAAAGGAACCACTAATTTTAGTTGTTCCAAATGTTTAGGTTCAAAATTAGATGGGGTAAAGAGAAAAAAAAAAAAAAAATTTTTTTAAAGAATTTTTAAAGAGGAGTATGTAGAGAGTTTTTATTATAAGTTAGTCAAATTTAGTCTATTTTCGATGTTTTTAATGTCAAAATGGAGCTAGAGAGGAGCTGGAGAGCCCTATCTCTAAAAAAAAGTGAGTTTTCTTAGCTAAATTTGAGTTAGAGAGCAATATATCAATTTAGGATGAATATTATATATTTAATTAAGAATCAACCCAAAGGTTGTAAAAATTGAAAGCTATATATATTTTGGTCTTTAAAACAAGTTTAATTATTTAGAAAAGGTAACTTTAGTTAATAAAATTAAGAGAAAATGAATTTTTGCTTTAGTTAAATTTGGTACAAGTGATCGTTGGGAAGAGTTAGTAAATCAGTCTTCCTATTAGATAGTGCTTAAACAATCTAATTCATATCTATTTTATTTGATAAGTAAAGCTTTAACACTGGGCTAAAGCATCAATCTAACTTACAAATATCAACTTATTTGGCTTTTTGTGACTAATGTCCAAATTATTCATGTGTGATCTGCTATAGTAAATTTTTCCTCCATACTAAACCTCTCTGCAATTGAGTTAAACTTAGTATATTCTTGGATAGTATTTACAGATTCCCTTTTTTAAAATCCTAAATCTTCTTCTTCTAACTTCCCAGTAAAAAGAAAAACTTCTAACTACTTAACAAAAAAACTTCAAGATTAAAGAAAAAAAAAGGAAGTTGAAAACCAAAAAAGAAAATACCAAAATGAATACTACAATAAAAACTACTTAAAACTCTACAAAAAAAGAAAGAATAAAAAGACAGAACAAAAGAAAGAAGAAACAAGCATACTATTATAACCTGTGTGGCTAGTTTAAAAAAATATTATACATATGATTGCAGAATATTGTATATTTCACTTGATACTAACTGAAGTACCTAAATAGACCAGGACCCTTTCACATATTAAATCTTTTTTTTTTAATATTTAAGGTGAGACCTTGCTCTTATCTTTATTAAACTTAATGAAAACTTTTTACATGACTGAAAAAGGTTTTATATTTTAAGCCTAGTGCTAAGAATAAGAACTCAGACATATAGCTAAGAAGACCTAGAAACTAAGTATACCTAGTAACTTATCTGCAGCCTAAACCTATTCATATATTAAATCTAATTATATTAATTGCTACATGTTTGTTGTGTTTTAATATGTTATATCGCAACTGGCAACTTCTAAAAAAGGAAGTAGTAAACAATGTCAATTAATTGAAAGAGGTAGCCAAATCCCCATATTTTTCAAAAAAATTGTAAAAACAAATGATGATGAATAGAAAACAAGTGCAAGAAAGCCAAAATTTAAGAGAGTGTATTGAAAAAAAAAAAACTGTTATACCTCTGGACTCTGAGAATAGTTTTTGTAGTTATATCAACAAAACTTTTATTCTACCAAAATATATACAAAGAAAGTGCTACTTGTCTTTTTCTTTTTTGTATATTTGCTTCTGGCTTGCATGCTAGATATAGAGAGGAGTCCTTTATAGCATCTAGATTAACCTCTTTTTGTTTAAAAACTACTACTAAAGTCCCCTCAGAGCTATAGTATATGTAGCTTCATTGTCAGAGCTTTTGTTATTCACCAAAATTTTACTAGCTAAGAGTGCTATCTGTATTTTTCTCTTGACACGACTTCTGGCTTGCATGCTAAATAAGGTAAGAAGTCTCCAAAGTATATTAACCTCAATATTTAGAGCCACAAACCACTACTATAGTCTACTCAACTCTTCAACAAGTTTTTTTTTATTTTTTTGTTAGCAAAAAATTTGGTTCAAGCTATTAAATAAAAAAGTTGTGTTGTATTTTATTTTAGTGGCCTGTTGAAAAAATAGTTACAAGAAATTTTGTTAAAAGAGAGTTAAGAGTTTTTTTTTTTTTTTTTTTTTTTTTTTTTTTTTAATTCTTTGACAGTCTTGTCGGTACTTAAATACAAATTATATTACTATTAGACTAAAAACAAAGTTTTAAAATTTCTAATAATATCTAATTAAAAATTGCAAGTCCGGCATTACCCGGCTACATCATGTGCGCCCAGATGCGACTTGTCGCACCAACCTACATGTGGGTTGGAAGACCTTGTCAGCTCTATCAAGAACTAAACCTTATTATTTTTCTCTTCTTGTTTTGTTTTTTTTTTTGTATATAAACTTCTTTTATTCTTGATATACGTTCTAGTATTAAGATTATTTTCTTTTGCTTTTGGTAAAGAAAGTAAAAATGAAGAAATAGGCTCTTGGTGGGCTGATAGGGTCTTCTAACTTACATGTAGGTTGGTGCGACAAGTCGCTCTTGGGCACACTAGATGCAGCCGGGAGATGTTGGGCTTGCAATTTTTTTACTAATATTATTCAATCTGTTCAAGTTTGTTTAAATAAAGTATTATATTTGAGCTTTGGCAAGGCTATCAAAGAGCTAAAAAAAAAAAAAAAAAAAGTAGAAGTAATAGTAAAAGTCAAAATTGTAATAATGTCTTTGAAAATACAATTAGATCGGGTGTATCAATATGTTGTAATAAGTAATAATAGATGAGATGATTAATTGAGTGATTAATTAAAAAATTATATAGTAATACTAGTTGAAAACCATGCAATAATGCATAGGAAAAATATACTTAATTGATAATTTATGAGTCATCTAAAGAAAATGTTCTGCAAAAATTAATAAATTAATTAATAAAAAATCTTATTTAAAAATGTAAAGATCTTTATATATGTATATACATATAGGCTAGGTGCTGCAAAAAGGAATGAAATTAACAAAAACAAAATCATAAGAAAATACAAACTTTAAGAATCTATATTGCAAAATTTTTCAACACAACTACTTTTGTGCCTTAAGTGAAAAATGATTTTAATCTTATTTTAAATTGATTTATATAAAAAAATATTTGAAAAATTGTCAATTTCGTTCCTTTTCATAGCACCTAGCCTATATGATGTATATAGTCTGTTAAAAATATGTAAAATTATTAATAACAATAAACTCTCGATAACGAAAGTGACTTTTATACACAATTGTAAATTAGAACTTGCTAGTTAAAAGCCACATACTGTATATTTTAAAACTTACTGATCTAAAACTTACCCGCTAATTAGAATTAGCTCAGTTTTAGAAATTTTAACAGCCTAGTCTGGTTTAGCCTAGTCTATTTTAGCTCTGAACCATTCTGGTCTTAAAACTAACTTTAGATCAATTTTTTTTAGATTTGAATATTGGTCTTAAAACTAACTGTAATTTATTAATCCTAAGATAACACATAATATCTCTACTTAGTCTACTTACCTGCTAGTTTAAAGCAATCTAATTTAATCTGCTAGTTTAAAATATTAAATGTATAAATAAGATAGAAAAAGTTTAATAAATAATTTATAACTATTTTAAAAATACATAATAAAAATTTAAATAGTAAAAAACATTATATTTATTTAATTTCAGTTATTTATTTATTTATTTTTTTTTGCATACTTTAATCTATATACTTTTTAATTTCAATTGAAACTAATTCTCTAAAAACCAAATTCTATGTTTTTTTAACCCACTAATCCTAACCCAATCTTATCATTAACTAATTCCAATTTTAAAAATCATTGAAATCAAATTAGTGCAGTAAATTAAGTTCGCAAATCAAGAAAATATAAGCACTCATTTACCATTACATAAAACCTTTTAATCAAAATTAGCACTTCCGTTACAATGCGCCTATCTGCGTTGAAAGTATTTTGATTGGCTTGCTTATGCAAGCATATAATGATAAACATGAGTACTTTTATAAGAAGCTATTATATGTTTGTAAGGACTCACAGTCAGTAACCTCTACTAAAAATTATGATTATCGCTGTTTGCATATTGATGAAACTTTGATCAAATTTGTAGATTGCTATGCACCAATACAATCACCTGATTACGTGATTGTAAAATGCGAGATTCAATGTATAATTGCCCGGAAAACAATTAGGTGATTGTTCAAGTAATTGTATAGATGTGCGGAGATCTCTAAATTTGATCAAAGTTACATCAATATGCAAATAGCGATAAATCAGCAAACTAAATCCTAATTACCAATACTTGCAATGTCATCCTTCAAATTGTATTAACTATTCCTTTTATCCATAGGTATAAAGAGGTAAAATTAAAAATCAGTAAATAAAGTTCACAAACCAAGAGCATAAATTAAATCGGCAAGTGATTCTTTATACCTGCTTATTATGTACTACGAATTCTTAATGTAGATGCATGAGTGCTACCAAGGGAAAAGGGCTTTTTTAATTTTTTTTTGATCAAGAATATCTCAGCAACTACTTGATCAAATTTAATGAAAGATTTTTTATTTGAATTTTACAAATCTGTAGAATTCAATAAAAAAACTTTCGCCAAGTAGTTGCTGAGATATTCTTGATCAAAAAAATTTTAAAAAACCCTAAAGTGCTTTTTTTTCTCTTGGCAGCACTCATATGATAATTTATTTTAATTGGTAAGTGATTCTTCATATTTCTTTATCATGCAATAAGTTCTCACAATTTTTAATGCTCATGCATTATTTGAATCAATTTATATCCACAAATAATTCTTCATTATGTGATAAGGTTCTCCACAATTCTAATGTCTACGCATTGCTTCAATTTCCAATGATTTATTTAAATTTACAAGCAATTCCTTATATCTGATATGGCCTTAATGTGTCTGTATCATTTGGTTCAATTTCTAGTGACTTATTTAAATCTAGAATATGTTTCTATACCACGTACGTAATACGTTATGCATTCCAATCTTATATTTCCATAATTCAAAATTTATAAAATAAAAGCTTTACTTATGACCTAATTATCAATAATCAATTATCCTAAAATTTTTTACTGTGATTACTATACGATTTTTCGAACATAATGCCAACATAATTTAATGGAGGTGAGGTGAGACCAACTTGATCCTGTGTTTTATATTATCTCCTCTACCTTCTGAGGGGGAAGGAATTGAACATACAGTATTATATATAAAAAAAAAAATATTTTGCCTTATTTTCTGAGGCAAATTTTTATATTTTTTTTAATATAAGAGGGGGGTTTGAAAGAGGTAATGCAAAATACAGAATTAAATTAGTCTTACCTAATCTTATTTAAGTTTTCATATCCATCAAACCATTTTTATTCGTATTAATCATATCATTAAGTTTATAAATGCTTATATTGCACTATATATTTTTAAATGCAAGTTTAAAAGACAATTAAGAAGCAGTAGAGTAAAATCTGCAAAACAATATAAGTAAAGTACTTACATATGACCTAATAATTTAATGGAGGAGGTGAGGCAAGACCAACTTGATCCTGTGTTTTATTTTACCCCCTCTACCTTCCGAAGGAGAAGGAATTGAACATACAGTATTATATATAAAGAAAAATATTTTGCCTTATTTTCTGAGGCAAATTTTTCTATTTTTTTTAATATAAGAGGAGGAGTCTGAAAGAGTAATACAAAACACAGAATCAAATTAGTCTCACCTAATTTTATTTAAGTTTTTATACCCGTCAAACTATTTTCGTTCGTATTAATCATGTCGTTAAGCTTATAAATACTTATGTCGCACTATATACTTTTAAATGTAAGTTTAAAAGACAATTAAGAAGCAGTAAAGTTAAAATCTGCAAAACAATATAAGGATAAGTACTTTCTGTCTCATTATTGTAAAGTTCATATCATATAAACGTATAAAGCACCTGGGTGTTATTTTAAACTTTGCATAATAATGCCCTACGTAGTTGTAATATAAAAAGCTACGTGTTATTACGCATCAATAATTGTAAAAATAAAATGGTCTATGCAATGGCTAACTAATAAAAATTTTGTGATTCACAGTTACACAATTTAATCGTATAATTTATATAGATAATTTAAATGTTATCATTACACACAAATTTTTTTAGTATATAGTTATAAATAAGAGAAATATATGTAAGTTTATAGAAATAGCATAAATAATATAATTCAAAAGTGAAAGTCAAAAAAAAAATAAATTAGTTAGCTTTTGTTTTAATTAATAAATCATTTTATATACTTTTACACATAATATGAAGAACTTATTTTTGGTATTGCACAGCTACAGAATGATACTAAATTGGATTTACAATAAACAGTAATTAAGTAGTACCAATTGACCTATCAAATACACTTGAAAGAGAAAATCTGTTATTTGCTCTTACATACAGTTTCTATTATGTATTGCCTGGTCAATTACAATTTATAAATCACAAGAACCACAAGCTATTATAAATATTGAAAATAAAGAATTTGTAACAGATCTTATATTCTTAGATGTATTAAGGGTTTATACTATTAACAATCTTCTTTTTGATAGTGATTCTCTTTTGACAGATTTCAAAAATTAAAACAAAGTGCATATTTGCAACAAAGATTATTAGAAAAATATAATATTAAAAATAATAGAATTTATAAAATTTAAATATATATTTTAAATTTAATTCTATATAAATTGTAAGACCTAAGAATTGAGGCTTCAGCTTATAAAATATTACTATTTTTCTAGTAAATTTAATAATTAGGGTCTTTATCTTGAAAATGACTTTATGAACTATGTAGATTTTATAAATAAAAAAATTAAAATTTCTAGCTATTTAATAATACAATTCAAATAATTTTTTTTATTTTGTAGAACTTACTAAGCTTTACAAAATAAAAAAAAGTTTATTTTAATTGAATTATTAGATAGCTAGAAATTTAAATTTTTATTTATACAATCTACATAGTGACAAAAAACCTCAATTATTAATTATTACTAAAAAAACCGTAGTGATCATTACTAGTTATACAAAAATAGTATAAATACTTTTTTTTTAGTTATTTTTTTATTTTTTTTTGTTCTTTTATGATACTAATAACATTTACCAGCTTTATATTTCTTTTAGTTTTCTCTTGTAGTTGGTATCCTTCATACTAGTGTTCTTTATACTGGTGTTCTTTATTCTGGTATTTCTGATTACACAAATCCCTTTTTTTTATATCTAATTTTTTTTTTATAGCCGCCACTTTAGTGTTTGATGTTTTCAGGGTATTTCAGTTGTAGTTGTTATATGTTGGTACTTTCTTTTATATGTTGGTGCTTTTATTTGTATATTGGTACTATTAGGAGTTGTTATAAGTTGGTAATATTAATGAAGTTATCATATATTGATGCTTCATTCTTTTAGTTTTTTTTTTTTTGTTTTGTTCTTTTATAATACTAATAACATTTACCAGCTTTATATTTCTTTTAGTCTTCTCTTGTAGTTGATATCCTTTATACTAGTGTTTCTGATTATACAGATTATAATCTACACATATATATCTTTTTTTTTTACATCTAATCTATTTTTTTTTTATAGCTACTGCTTTAGTGTTTGATGTTTTCGAATATTTTAGTTGCTTGTTAGTGCTTTCATTTGTATATTGGTGCTATTAGGAGTTATTGTAAATTGGTACTATTAATAGAGTCATCATATATCGATGTTTTATTCTTTTTTTTTTTTTTTAATGACGCTGCCTCTTTATTACTTATTATAGTAGAATGTACACAAATATACATTATTTTTACAAGATTTTCAGTACATCATTGGTATCAAATTTCTAACTAGCACCTGTTATGCTGCCATCACCGAGTTCATATCTCAAGTTACCTTTTAAGGTACTGCCGAAACCTAGTCTGTATCTCAAGCCACAACCTTCCTAATTAGTCATCCCCTACCGCAAATGTTCCAGGTCCCTCCTTCTTTGGTGTTTCAGTTCTCAAATTTCTAGAACCACTTTAAGTAAGACGTACCAAACTTTACAGCCCAGTATAGTTGTATTAACCCCAATTTACCTTACCATTGGTCCTCACATCCCATGAGGTTTGTTTACCCTGGCTCCGGGTGTCTCTGGATCATTGGATTGTGTGATATTTCTATTTTGCTAGATATCACATGTCCCACACACATGTTTTTATCTAAACTTTGCTACGATTCTACCCATGTACTTGGGGTTAGGACTAACTATTGAACCCCTATAATTATCTACTTCTCCCTTATTAGATTCCCAACAACCCTGGTACCCACATTTGGACTGTCTTCTTACTCGGATTTTTATCAGTTTTTCCCTTACTTCTAGCCAGCAACCCGAAAGAGTCGGTCTGCCTAGGCTTTAGGTACCTGAAGGACGCCCTCCTCTTGGTATATACTTTCAGAGCATATGTCCTTTTCCTCTAGTGTAACAGAACCCAGCAGTTCAGCTAGTGTGTTTTCTGCCATTAGGACCTGGTCGTTCGGTTCTCCGATCTCGGGCCCCAGTTCGAATTCAGCCCTCTTGTGATACCATCAAAGATCATTGTTACTCCTAACTCGAGACTTCCCAAATGGGTTTTCGGTTATGCCAGTTCCTCGGATTTATTGCGCTATTGCTCCCATTACTAGATGGTGTGACCAAAGTTACAGATTAGATCCAACCGATATGCATAGCCATCAACCGAACACAAACCTATTTTTCAAATATCGTCATTTGTAGGATTTGAACTCTAGACCTG
>CAJVPY010005046.1:0-11901 GCA_910591965.1 Dentiscutata erythropus
AATTACTGTAGAAATAAATTTTTTAGTTATGCAGGTTTAGGCAAATTTTTGTACGAGTGATGAACGGGAAAGAGTTTAGTTGTATTATTATATTGTAACTAATTTATTCAATATACAGTATTGTGGTTAGTACTATATTTAGTAAACAAAATTTTTTAAATAAAGTTATTAAATTTTTATTTCAACAACTACTAAACTAAATTTAAGAACCCCCAAAACCTCGTGTAACCTAAAATTCAAACTATATATTATATACAACTCTGCACCCTAACTCTAAATTTTAGCAAAAAACTATACGTATGGTGTTAAGAGGTCGGATCCATTGAAAATAGATGTTCATTGAATATCCAATAGTTGGTTACCAAAAAATTCATGTCATGAATATTTGCGCGTGAATATTCATGGTTACAATAATAGATGGATATATATCCATTCAAAATCTGGATATTCATTCAAATAAACATCAAAACCCGCGAATATCATGATGAGTATTCAAAGGATCCAACCTCTAACCACTAGTAATTTTGATGATTTGTAGTAATATTCTTAACTTTATATACAAATTTATTTTGAAATATTTATATTTTTATTTAGATACATCTATTTAAAATTTTAAACTAATTATACAATCTTTATAACTTAGAATTTTTGATTGCTATAAAAGCAATATTACTAATAAAAAATTATGCTAACACTTTATTTGTATTTTTATAATTAAATAAGTCTGAGCCAAAAAATTATTTTGTATTATGAAGTATAATAAATCTCTTATACAGTACTGTACGTATGCTTTAAAAATTTTTTAGATTTAATAAAATGGTTTTTTAACTAATCAATCACTGTTTTTAAATTATCAATTTCTTCAACCTTTTCAAAATATATACAATTTTTAATGGTGGTCTACTACTAAGCATAATTATATATTAAAACAAATCAAATTCACATTCAATTAGTATTATTAATCATGATATGTAAGTGACGATATTTATAATAATCATCAAAAATTTCGTCCGTACGCTATCTGCACAGCATTTGTATCTATAAAATAATTGTGGGTGATAAGCGACCGTCAGTGAAATGGGAAGTCGAGGAAGTAGCTGTCAGTGAAATAGGATGTCGGAGAAGTGGATTATGGAAGTGGGAATGGATTGTCGGTGAAGTGGGCTGTCAGTGAAGGCTGTTGGTGGAATGGGTGTCGGCGAAATGGCGTCGGTAAAATTGTTATACTGAAGCCAGTAAGCCAAATTTAGTATGAATTATATTTGTTTAGTAGGTTTAACCAGCTGTTAAAATAGAATAAGATAATTTTTGTTCAAAGCTTGAATGACATTTGAAACAAGCTTGCATTCACCATCACATTCGAAACATTCCGTTCGATATACAAATTATTGATACTACAACTTTTATATATCGAGTCACCTGGACGCTGTATTTTAGTCGGAACTACCACTTGGTAATCCTGGCGAAGTGCGAAACTCCGGCGAAAAGCAAAGCCCCTGAAGCCTCCGGCGAAAGAAGAAACTTCCAATAAAAGGCGAAACCTCTAGAGAAGATGAAGCCTTTGAAAATTTATAAAAGACGAAATTCTGTAAAGGTCGTAACTCGTTAACATAAACGACTTCGATCTTGTTCACGTGAATTTCTTAAAAAAGTCAAAATCTTAATGCATTACATATTGGTGTCGTAATAAAAAAACTTCTTATATGAAAATTGAATCGCTCCTATAAAAATCGAGTAGCAGTATTTTTTCTATACAAATCAAGAAACTCAAAAGATCGATAAAACTAAAAAAAGCGCGTCAAGTCTAGCATAACGATAATAATCCATGTCAAATTCGGCAGATTCCGACGATGATTATATGTCTTCGAAATACCTTACGGAGTTATCGTCGTCTTTAACTACGAGACCAAAAACTTACTCGGAGCTCCGTCGTCAAAAGCTCTCATCCAAATCTGGTTATACAAAACCCTTGCGAGAACGGGAGAAGGAAAGTCGAGAACAAGGTCTTTCAAAACGCATAGATGAGGAAGACAATGCAGAATCCCCAGGGTTAAGACTATTAAAAAAAATGGGATATGAAAAAGGAAAACCTCTGGGAAAAGATTCTAGTGGAATTACAGAGCCAATAAGCATCGAAATGAAATCGGGTATTGATATTATTGTCGATTGGTCTTATTTTCAAATCAAGGACTAGTATAATAACATACATCAAATCAATAATACATCGAAAGATAAATCTGGTCTAGGATTGTCTACCGAACTTAAGCATAAGGCTGAAACGGAACTTGCTAAAAAAGTGAAACGAGCAAAAATTAGCGAAGAGTCATTTATCGAACGTGTGCGCCAAGAGCATGTTGAAAAAAAGACTAATGCACGATTAAATAAAGCACAGAGAGTATGTGAAAATTTAGATACAAGAAAGGTACGAATTATTTTTGTTTAGCTATATTTTCTGTGACTCACTCTTCATGATTAAATTAAATCTGAATCTTTGGGTTTTAACAGGGTATAATGGTAAAATTAAAATCAATAATGTTTGCAATTACGGCTTATTCATTGTTATTTAATTAACTAAAAATTTTTTAAAAAGGATAATGTTTTCTGGTTTAGCAAAGAAGATGAAGAAATCGACGAAGAACCTTCGGAATTTGAAAAACTATCGGTTGGTGCTTTTTATTTTTTTTTTATATTTTTTTTTATTATACACGTACTTATGCCACGTTTCTTTTGTTCAAATTGTTATTAGTCAGAGGAAAAGTTTGACTGTGTTTTAAAATATATACGAGAAAAGTATAATTATTGTTTTTGGTGTGGATGTGAATATAGTGACGTTAAAGAGCTAGAACAATTATGTCCTGGAATTAATGAGGATGATCATGATTGATTATTATTTAAGGTTGTGCTTGGACTTTGAGTTAGAAGATTAAAAAAAAAAAATTCAACGCATCAGATGCGTTTATTATTGGAATTATTAGCAGGTATACGATTTATGTAATACTAGAAAATCAAAACGCACCATTATTTTGAACTCATACTTAGTGTCTACGAATTTCTTTTGAAACTCGTTTCTTTTGCATATATTTCAGTATTTATAAAATAAGCTTTTAAATAAACAGCTTCAAAGATTACAGAATTTTTCAACTGAAAACTTCATTTCGCTTCAAGAAATGCTTTAGTATCTCTTATTAAGCATGACCGATTTACCATTGAAGGAGCTTTACAATTAATTCATTAAATGAGGAATTGCCCAAATTTGAATTTACCGTCTGATTATGAAAACCAATATATCCGGTGTTAACATTATTAATAATTTCATCTAATTTTCGGGAAGTATAATGAAAATAATTGGTTTGGGCTGATGATGAGAATTTATATGAAATTTTAAATTTGAGATTTTTTTTTTTTTTTCTTAGCTTTAGATTTAGGATCTGAGGTTAGAATTATTAATAAAAGAGTATAAGGGGATTTTAATAGGTTTAGAATATTACCCCAAATCTTGACATTAGCAGCGAATAACTGCAAGTCAAAATTGGTGCATGTTAAACTTCAAATGATTCTAGTGCCAACATTACCGTAACAAACATAGAATTGATTCTCGGCAGTTATTATGACGAAATCAAATCAAATTAAAGCAAAAATTTGATCTATTTTTAATTTGAAAATAATGTCATGACAAATTCTTCTTAGAATTAGGTTTAAGGTTAATGGAATGTAAGGAAGAGCCTAAATTTTAATTCACTGTACTTGCGACAGTTATAAGTAGTGGTGTGAGCGCAATGCCGTAATTGGTCGTGATCCAATAATCCAAATTGGATGAATTTGATATCATTCGAGTCGTCTCGACGAGACTAATCGGATGGTACAAAAATCATCCAATTCGAATCACTGGATCACAAGATATTTGCAAATAATGATTCAATCAATTACGGCAAACGTGCCGTAATTCTACCGTAATTTATTAAATAGTTTTTCGAGAATATATTGCGATCCAGTGGTTCGAATTGAATGATTTGGGTACCATTCGATTCGTCACATCGAGACGACTCGAATGATATCAAATTCATCCAATTTGGATTATTGGGTCACGATATAATTGAGTTTTTGTAAAAACAATTACGACCAATTACGGCATTGCGCTCACACCAAGTGAACCACATATATTGCATATGTTGAAAAAAAAAACTGGTTGTTTTACAGTATTTTATTTATTTTTTTATTATTATTGCGTAGTTTAAAATGCGTTATGATTTAGATTACGAGTTTTGATAGCTTAAATATATTAATCATGACAATTTGCAAAGAAATTTATAAATCAGTGTAATAATAATAATAATAATAAAACTAATAATTTGGTTAAAGATATGAGGAATATTTTTTATTAAGTTTTTTTTAAAACTTTAAACAAGGATAGCTTAACAAAAACTTAATCAAATTTAATAAAAATTTTTTTATTCAATTTGGTCAAGGTTTTGTTAATTTATTCTTGTTTAATGTTATAAAAAATTTTTTATTATAAAAATTTGTTTGATTTTTATTAACTCACCCCATATGTTATTTATTGTTATTATAGGTTGTAAATTGTTATATTGTTGCAAAGTAGCAAGATTATTTGCTATGGAAAATTTTTTATAGAATACTATACTGTATACAGTACAAGTAAAAATAATTACAGTATATATATACAGTACTTTATTTAATATAAAAGTGTAGTTTTGTTTATAAAAATTACTTTAAAAAGTAAAATACTATTTATTAATTTGGGCAAATTTGTTTTTTTTTATTTAAAATATATGTATATTATCTTAAAACTATCTAATAAAATTCCATAAACTTTTATTATACTGTATATTTAAATTTTACAAATTTATAAAATTTTAAAAAATTTTGCTATGGTTTATAAACATTAAAAAATTTTTTATTTAAAATCAGTATCGGTATTATTTTTTAGAGAATTACTATTTGTACACTAGTGTGTACACACGGAGTATTGTTATTATTCAAAATTTTGCTTATAACAAAAAATAATCTACGCAAAAATTTAGTATAAAACTCTCTAACCCTAATATTAAGTATATAGCCTTTTTTTTTATGAATTTATATGTTGCACGAATTTGACAAACACTAGTGTAGGTTTAGAAATTTTCTATTTTGATACTTATTACTATTAAGTACATTAATTTTGGAGGTTTTTTTTTTTTTTTAAAAAAAAACTAGTTTTTGAAAGTAATTACATATGAGTGATGTTAAGAGAAAACCTGTAAGTCAATATTTACTTGTAAGTAATCGATCACTTGGAATTTTAATATTATACGATCGAGTCAAGACGATTCAAATGATATTGAAATAATGAATACTAAGTTATTTGACCTTTAAAATATTTTTATTAAAAGTAAATATCAAAAAGCATGACTTACAGGCTTTTTCTTGGCAGCATTCATATCAAATACTTAGATATATCGAATATAATATTGAAATATTAAAAATTTTCCGTTTTATTATACAATTGCCTCCATGGCGCAACCGGCTAGCGCGTTCGGCTGTTAACCGAAAGGATCCTGGTTCGAATCCAGGTGGGGGCGGAGGCCCACAAAATTAAAAATTTTTTTTGAAGTTTATTCTTAGTCTTATTGAAATTTACCGAAATTTATTACTAAATACAGAAATAAATAACCAGTGTTGTACACTGACGTTGTTCCGTTAAAATTTCAGGGTCCCGGACGATCTCGGATAATGTCCCATGTCCGTGATGGTGTCATATATCACAAAGTTTATCAAGCGACCTCATTGGCTAAAAAGACACTCTTATTATAATTTTTAACATTTTGGCGGACATGTCCGAGACGTCCCGTCCCGGACTGTCCGTTGTCCGTGTCACTGTCCCATGACAACACTGGACTATAAATGCATTGAATTATTAACATTTTAAAATACATCATTTTATTATCGTATAAAACGTTTAGTAGGCATTAAATACAATTTCTTTTCCGCAAATATGCACTATTTAGATTAATAAATTATCACCTTAACCCAGAGTTCAAAATATATTACAAGTGTAATGGATTTTTTTTTCATACATAGCAAATTAAAGTCTGATAAAAATTTTCTTTACAAATATACTTATGAAAAGTGGGTTAACAAATAATATCAACAGCTTTCTGAGATTCTAATTATCACTTCTTATTTCTTGCCGATTTACGCTTAGCTTTTCCTGGTCTTTTTTTCGTAAATTTTCTTTTTTTATTCGCCATTGATGCCTATAATGATATAATAATTAATCATTGAATAGTATATCCAAAGAGTAAGTATAAAGCTTCGTGAAAACTCACCTTCCAACCACTTTTACCGTTCGTTGAATCAAATTGAGATAAATCCCCGGAAGAATCAGCCGTATTTGATTTAGCATGGCGTTTTTTCCCACCAAACCCATATCTTGTATCCTTTCGTATAAATTAGATATTATATCAAAGTTTAATGTGTAAAAATGTATATAATCAGTGTTGGCAATTCTATTTTTCTATTGGGTTGTTTTGCTATTCTATTCCACAGCTCCATTGAAAATTTTACTATTAAACTTAATAGCTTATTGTAATATTTATTTAAACAAGAATTGCAAAAATTTTTAATAAAAATTTTTAAATGGCAAAATGTTAATTTGCTCTACGGTCCCAGTGCTGCCAACACTAGTTATAATATAATGAAATAAATACCTTGCTAACACGTTTGCCGTTTTTCCCAGTGTTTTGTCTTTTCCTCGATCTGTCATCAGCTGCAGCCTGCTCTAATGCAATTTCAAAATCGTCATCTAGGGCAGTATCTTCGATGCCCTTCCGCTCTAATATTTATATATTATGAATATTAAACAATAGTCATGATAGGAAAAAAAACTCTATCCAAAATGAATTAAAGATATATCACTTTTTTTCATGACTTTAATTTTTTCCAAATCTTCTTTCTTCTTTTTCTGTCGTTCTTGAATTTTTTCAACTTGAACTTTTTTACCAAATTTCTTTAATTCTCTCAGACGCCTTGCTTCTTCACTCGCCTTAATACTTTGTTCTTCATTTACTAATTTTTGTCGTATTCTAGTCATATGTACATCTGATTTAATCATTTCAGCAAAATAATCATCCGGCCTTGAAAATGGTACTCCAGATGTAATAACATTTTTGCGTCCCTCGATTGCACCTTCAAGTGCTTGTTTATAACTATTATTATTTGCCCATAATTAAATATTGTAATTGCTTTATAAGATTTAAGAAAAAATCGCAAGGCTGACAAAATGATATAATTGTACGAACAAGGCTAATTCACGCTCAATGTCGTTATTGATATCTTTAATTGACGCAGGCTCTGAAGAGGTAATAACTTGAGTTTCAATCCACGGTGCTTCGATCTTTATTTCATTGTAAACTTTTTTTAATGCTGATTTGTCAATATAATTGTTAGGTGAAACCATTTTCATAAATGGCAAAAGACGAAATTCACGAATCTCCCTAGCGAAAAGCGAAACCCGTCGAATGGTGAAAGACGAAAAGAAGAAACCTAAAAGATCTAGTAAAAATAAAAGAGCTATGTTAGTAAACAATGAAAACGTGCCTTATACAATAATGAGAAACTTACCATTAAAGCTAAAAAAAAAAAAAAAGAAAAAAAAAGTGCATATATGAGCATTTTTACCTTTAGGATCATGTGACTTTGTACCTCACAGATCTATAAATTAGATTGTGAAATAACATAAAAAAAAAAAAAAATGGCCTTCGCAAAAGACGCGCCTGATACGTATGATGATCGAACTTACCAGTCTCCAACAAATCAATTTGGCAACGATCCGGTTGCAGTGTCCGATTTTTTGGACCGAGTAAACTTAAGCTCCACACAAATAAGAGAGATAGCGGGTCTTGGTGCTGTTGATTATATAAAGTTTGATGAGCAGGGGATCACACCAGGTGCACTTCCTAGCCGAGGAGTAATGGACGATCTATGTTATGGCACAGGAACAACATATTTGGCCGGTACTATCAATAATACGCGAAAATCTGTTTTAACAACGTTCTTGGAACTGTTTTATAAAATTCACAACGTTTGACACATGTAGGTCTAACATTTGGTGGTACGTGGGGTTTGATTGAAGGATTACGTGGACATACACCTAATTTTAAATTACGAATAAATACGGTACTTAATTCTGTCACGAGACGTGGTCCTTACATTGGAAATTCATGTGGAATTTTAGGTACAAGATAAAATCTCCTAAATATGATCGGTTTATTTTATCAATTTTTTTTATTTTATCTCATTTTTTTGCGAATTAATAGCCATGGGTTATAACAGTATCAATGGAATAATTAGTAACATGAGGGGTAAACATGATGCTATGAATAATGTCGCATCTGGTGCTTTAATAGGCGCGATCTTTAAATCTACTGGTAATTAGAAAAAAATCCAAACATCTATATCAATAAGCAAGCCAAGTTCACTACTAATTATTCTAATTTTTTATGTAAATTAAAAGCCGGTATAAAAGCCGCAGCAACCGCCTCTGTAATCTGTGCAGCCACTGCTGGAACATGGACTGCCTTAAAACAGTATTTCTTTAAATATTAGGATCAATAAAACTTTACTATATACAAACTTCATAAAGATATAATTTATTAATTTCATAATTTTAATATGAGCAATGAAATTTTATAAGTTTTTTATGTAAGTATGTTCGTCATTATTGGCTTTTTTTCGGACAAAAGCTATTTTAAATAATATAATATATAAAAATTCATTTGAATTAGACTAATGAATGAGGTCGTTCGATTTTTTTTTTCATTATTAGACATTAATTATGTAAGATGGGTACTACCGAATTTGCTCAAATTAAGAATGGCAAATATTCTAACTTAGTGCTATGTATCATAATGTAGAAGTTTTACTAGAATAGGCAATGTAATAGAAAATCAGTAAATTTCCTTTTTATTTGCATTTATTATATTAATACGTGTTATTTCGTATGCTCTCGCAGTTTGCAACCTCTTGATTACTATTTTAAATGAATTTCTTCAACAGCTAGCAACACAACATCTCATTCTTTCTTTTGTTTTTTTTATCTTGCTAATTCTTTTCGATATATTTAGCAGAACTCTTATATTGTATTGAATATTTATTAAGGCCGTGCTTTTTATACATTTTAGATTCTACTGAGGTTTTGTGCATCAGCCTCACAGTAAATATCAGATAATGTACGTACATACTAGGGGTTTGCAAGCGACCGTGCCCGGCACATTGGCACCAGGCCGGGCATTAGTTTATAGACACGAAATGGTATAAGATACCAGGTATATTAAAGATATAGGTACAAAGTGCAGGTATTAGCAAAGACATGAGTACAAAATGCTAGACACAAGGTGCCAGAGTGGTGCTGGGCACAATGCAAACAAAATTAAATAACAAATTTCTGTGCTTGTACCCTTGCTTATATCAAGCTTTTTGTTTAGGATAAGTCTATTTGTAACAGCCTGTTACACGCTTATTTGTAACAGTTTGACCTATAACTCAAAATTTTACTGATAATCTCTTTTGTGCTACTAATGAAGATACTAACTCTAAACCTAACCTAATACTAACCCTAATACTAACACTAACCCTAACACTAACCCTAACATTAACCCAACATTAATAAACTGTTACAAATAAGCGTGTAACAGGCTGTTACAAATAGATATTTTCTTTTGTTTATACCCATGTTTATGCCAAAATTTTTTTTCAAATTTTTATATTTATGCCTATTTTTTATTAAATCTAGTTTGCAAAACTCTATAGCTAGATAATAGAATAATTCTAATACTAATATTATATAAATATTGTTTATAAATTCTTTTGGAAGTTTTTTTTGAGTTTAAAGTAAAAGTTTAGTCTTTAACTTTATAAACTTGCTATTGTATATCTATAATACTACAAAATTATGCTTATTATTTACTTTTCAAGTATAACTTTATACTAGCTATCTATATACTTTAAATTTTATTTTTTAGTTAATTTAAACTATATAAGAGTTTCTAGTACAAAAGTTTAAATTTTAATATATATATATATATATATTTAATATTTGGGATATAGCTCCTGTCCCAGACTTTTATTAATACTTAAGTAAATTGACATATGATTATGCCATAAATACATATATATTATATATCAGAACTAGAACTAGGACATCAAGTACTAAGACTATTTATTCACGGCTAAAACCTACCAGAGCCGTCAACATTCTTACACATGTGATTGACCTGGATTTTATACATCCCTCCCAAACTGCCAATCAGTATTCACATGTCTGCCATATTACTCACAAACTATTTATCTTCAATTTTCAAATCGGTATATACTAGGTAGGCACTTATTGCTTCTGGTTTGGTGTGTCTGTCAGCAAGGTTTTCTCTCTTAATCTCTATTTAGCATACTTCTAGGAGTTCGTATCTCAAGCCATGCAGCTACTCTACCCAAACAGGTAAGTATCTCAAGCCTGCATGCTGCTATAACTAGCTAGTTTCCTGCAACTTTCAGGACCTAGGTCTTAATGTATCTAATTAGGTCTGTGCTAACGACTATACTTCCCAATATGGTGACGAGGGTGCTCAGGCATGTTTCACAAATGCTTCCAGTAGTCAGTATATTTGGATGGCATCATGAGGCTTAGAGGTAACAGATGTATCATCGTTTCTTTTTATAATGATTCTCGACAGTTGTAGCCTCCGGTTACTGCTGTATGCACTTATATCAGCTATATCTATATTGGTAGTCCCAAGTCTTCTTAACACCAAAGCTCCCATATGGGTACGACCAGAGCCTGTTAGGTCTATTAATATATATATGCCTCCATGCTTCAACTTCTTATTGGCCGGTGAGTTCCATATATGCCAGAGGTGTTCCAAATCTGATAAGGCCAATTCTTTACTACAGATCACTTTGTATTCACCACATTTCTCACCACTTTCCAATTCTGGTTACCACCCGGTTATCCTTCCAAACAAAATCCCCAATGCCGCCTTAGGGGTTGTTGGTGCTACCTTGCCAATCACGGATTTACACGCACAACCTTTGTGTAATAGAACCTTTTGTAACAACTACTGTTACATATAGTGCTAACTACTCCACAATGAACCTTCTTCCGAAAATTCCTAATCCAGACCTGTATACACTTAGACTTCTCACAGCAGATACTTCCAAATATTTGTAGATAAACATATCTACTAGGACTTGAACCTAAAACCCGCTCGTGGAGGGTTGGGTGCCTAGACCACTATGCCGCGGGATCCCAACCCTTTAAATTTTAATATATTAGAGAAGTGCAGTAAATTATATAATTAGGGTTTACATAGATCATACTTCTCTTCCCCCCTAGTGATAGAGCTATTAACCAATCAAATTTAATCTTTTATAATATTTAAAATATATTAAAAATCATAATATTATATTATTATCTGGATTTGAATTACTCAACAACCAGTTATCTAAATAAGCTGAAATTTTTACTGTTAATAAATATGATATTAGGCTATAATATATTAAAATTTCATGCAATTTGAATTTTTTTTTTTCTTTTGATAACCTCGCACTAATTTATTAAAGTTTTTGTAATTTACAAAATTAACTATCTAATTTACATATTAGGCAACTACCTGGCTACTATGAAAGTGCCCAAGTATGGTTATCGCACTGATATTTGCCAACAAGCTCCATATACAGTGCTACCTGTATTTAAAAACCTGCTATAGCGTGGTACTCAGCTATCTAAGTTCAAACCGATTATATTTTACCTTCCTTCTAGACTTATTCTACCAATATTCAGGCAGAATATATTTTCTTTTACTTCTGTGTAGTGCAAACATATATGCCAATTTACAAAAGAAAGACTTC
>CAJVPY010005047.1:0-11901 GCA_910591965.1 Dentiscutata erythropus
TGACATTATTGTTATAATAATTGGTCATAATACAAAATAGCTTTTATTATTTTTATTATATATAATGGATCATGCCGAAATCACTAACTTAACCGAATCGGCCAAACAATCATTCGGCTAATTTTTGTCAGGTGTTTCAGGAATTATGATAATAGCTGTAATTGATAATGATAATTCATTTACCTGCAATTTCCACTTCACCGGATATTAAAAAGATGAATGTCTATTTCACTGACATACCATTTTTTTTGATTTTTGAGATTCTATTTCTTTGAAAATATATTACTGAAAGCTCTTTTACCGAAGGATGTTTTACCGAATTTACAGCTATTTTTATAAATTCTGAGTCATCTGATAACCCGAAAAAAGGTATAAACTAATTTGCCGACAACCATTTCACCGACAAAGTTAGCCTGGTTTATGTTGAGTTGGCCTGATTTATACAATTTTGTTCAATCGAGAAGACATCTTGTTGGGAAATTCCTTTTTGGGAATTTCTTTTCGGGAAAACATCTTTTCGGAGAAACATCCTTTCGGGGAAATATATCAAATATTTATCGGTGAAGAGGCTTCGGAAAAATTTTTGTCTGGGGAACAGGAGTTCGGAGAAAGGGTTTTGTCGGTGAAAAAGTCTGTCAAATAAAATTTTTCGGAAATTCAGGTTGTCGGGGAATTGGAAAAAAAATTCGGTAAAAAATTTCTATAGTAAAATATACTGTCAGAAATATGTCTTGTCGGAAAAAAGGGATATCGGAATTATGAGGTCTGGGAAATGGTATTTCGGATGGTAGGTTTCGGGAAAGTGAGAATTAACGGCGGTGGGGTTGTTAACGTTCGGTCCAAACTGATTCAACTCCAGAAGTTGAGTAAGCATCAGACTTAAACTCAAGTAAAAAGCCATATAATAAGATAATTGGTTTAATGCAATTCAATGTACAGTACATGTCTAGGTATACACATAAAATTTCACATTTTAGTATAAATTGAAGACCGCTATTGCTAAAATATCATGTGGTTATTGAAGTAGACTTAAAAAAGTTTAACTCAACCCAATTTAAAATGGGTCACTCAGATCACCCGGGTGGTAAGAGAAATTCCGCAACGGGTCACCCGCGGGTGGATTACCCGGGTCATCCGGAATTTTGTAACGGAATTTATACAAATAATCATTTGTCAAATTTAGATTTTTATTTATGCGACACTTAAAATAATTTTTGTACTCAGCAACGCGAATAAATTGTAAATATTTATGAGGTTTAGTAGCTTATTAAATACTTAGATTAACGCGCTAAATTAATGCGAATGATGAAATTAAATAATTCTTATATATTATCGTACTGTACTTGTGCACTAAATCCATGCGTATAAATGGTAAATATTATAAACTTGGATAGCTTAATCACAATCTAAAGAATTATAAATAGTAAATAAAGCTGAAATAACTTATTTTGAATATTTATATTAATAAACGTTCTTTATACTCATGCACTAAATTAAAATAAACTAATAGTAAATATTCATAGGCATGAATAACTTATTTTGAAGACTTAGATTTATAAATGCTCTTTATGCTTATGCACTAAATTAATGCAAATAAAATGAACGAAGTGGATATGTAAGTATTCATGAGCGTGATATCTTGTTTAAATACTAAGATTAATATAAATATACAGTATATTCTTTATACTCACGTGCTAAATATAAATACATAGTAATCTTCATGAACCTGGGTAGCCTGATTAGAGCTGTTATCTGCTTGAATATCTCGACTCAAGCTGTATTGTGATATAGATGCGGATTCAAAAGTCATTACTAGAACATGATTTTCTAATAGTCTAAAAATTTGATATGTATCAATAATTTGAGTCACGGTTTAGCTGTAACTCCAAGCAGTAACTCAGGCTATAGCTTTATTGTCTCTGTTCTATTCTGTAAAACACTTCTAGGTTTAATACACATTATATTCTAAATAAAATTATAAATATCTAATATCTGGGTTACCCGAGTATAAACTCTATTCTTTCATTCTCGTATGTTATAATGCCTGTAACCTTAAGAAGTGATTTGAGAAAAAAGTCATGAATACCTGTCATTTAGAGTCAATTTGGCGATTCTGCCAGCAGGTGACCCGCGGGTTGACCACCCGGGTCGGATACTAAAAAATCATTAAAATTTTCTATCGGTGAAATAGACTACCATAAATATGTCTTGTCGGGAAAAAGGGATATCAAAATTATAATCGGGTAAATGGTATTTCGGGAAAGTGTGCGGCATTTCTATTTATATAGTAAAAAACATAAAATTACTATGAACTTTGCAGCTTTGATGTTTTTCAACCTACATATTAACTTAAAATTAAAATTTGCAATTATATAGAGCATGAAAAGAAGAAATTTTTTGTTCTATTTGCCAAGTTACAGCTCTGCCATCTTTGCATAATTTAAAAATGTAACTTCGCCAAAAATAAAAGTTTACCGACTTTAAAGTGATAATTACATGTAAAATTATGCTCTAAATAAATTTACTTAGAAAATGAAAGCAGGTTATCTTAGTAAAAAAACGAGTTAACTATATGCTAAATTTAAAAATTCCAGTTTTTCTATGTGCAACTTTTTTTTTTACTAAGCTAACCTGTTTTCGTCTTTTTTTCTGACTTTAACCTCATTTTTCACTTAGTAAAAGGTTCGCGAAAATGCGGTTTGACAAGTATATATGTGTAAAATTTTATGCCAAACAACTTTACTTAAATACAAAAATAGGTTACTTTAATAATAATAAAAAAAAAAAAAACTAGAATTTTTAAATTTAGCATATAGCTAACTCATTTATCTACTAAGGTAACCTTTGCTCTCATTTCTAAGTAAATTTATTCAGAGCATAATTTTACATGTAATTATCACTTTAAAGTCGATAAATTTTTATTATTTTTAAAATATGCAAAAATGGCAGAACTGTAACTTGGTCTTTTCATGCTCTATATAATCGCAGAATTTAATCTTTAGGTTGAAAAACATCAAAGCTGCAAAGTTCATTATAATTTTATATATAAAAAAAGTTTATATGTGATATATGTGTGTGACAAATCGTGTGACTGATATGATTTATCGCCGTGATAATTTTGCCGGGGTAGCTATCGCCAAAATTCCAAATGTCTGCACCTCAACTGTTTAATTCAGTTGACATTAATGCTGCCATTCTTGATAATTTTGTGTGGACGAATTTATTTAACTTTTCTGCAATGTAATATAATCCCAGAGAATAAAAATAAATAAAAAAATCGCATTGATCTTTTACAAGAGTCGAAAATTTTTATTTATATGCCTTAAAAATGCTATTTTTTTTTTTTTTTTTTTTTGAGCGTAAAATATAATAAAATAAAAATATGCGATATATTTAAACAATAAAATAGAACCAAAACCCAATTGTTTTGATTCACATATAATGAAGTGTATAAGCTAAATATTAACATCTAAGAATGTTAAACCGTCTAAAATTTATAAAATAATTCTGATAATATATTTTATTTAATATCCAGCTAAACGATTTAATATCCTTATAAAAAAAAAAAAAAAAAATTCTTATAATATATATATATAACTAAAACATTTCAGAATTCAACAATTCTTTCAATAACATAAAATTGTAACCCTCAGCAAATAATTTGAATAATTTGTCCACAATCTCTGTAGAATGAGATATTATTTGATTATCTATAGTTGGTACAACTTCAATCATCTCTTCGTCTAAAATATGAGTAATTTTATGGTTATAAAATAAATGAAATCTAATGTTCATATATGACGTTATATTAAATTCATTACATATTTTACATTTAAATATATTATTTTCTCTATAACCACCAAGAACAGCACCCTGTACTGTTTTAATTGGACCTGAGTTTGATTGTAGAGCTAATGCTTCATTCCAAATTTGAGGCATTAGTGTGTTCATTAAGAATTGTTCGTCCCATAAGATATATGGATTATTATCATGGAAAGGTGGACTTTTGAATGATGGACACCACGGAAGGTAATGAAGTATATCTAAAGTAGCCTTATTTTGATTTGCGGTATTTGAAGTAAACCAATCTTCAATGTCAATTAATAAAGATAAATAATTCATATCATCTGATAAAGTTGATAAAGTTGTATTTAATGAAGTTTCTGTGGGAATAGATGAGGATGAAGCGTCATATGAATCTAAAGATAATTGATTTTCCCAATTAGATAAATAGCAATCATAAACACTTTGTGTATCTGATGGTGAACTAGGATAAGTTATAGTAGATGAGGTTGCCATCCTAAAAGAGACATCATCAGCTGATGTTGGAGATAATAATGAATTAATAGACATAATACTCGATGAAGCTGCAATATTTTCACCAATTTCATTGTTTGAAGAATTAACGGAATTATCGATTTCAGTTTGATTTTCTTCAGCAAATTGAGCTTTTGGAACTGGTCTCCACTGCTTTGCCATTTTATAAATATCAAATTGTCTCAATTGAAAGACTGCACCTTTTAGCATAGAACTTTCTTTTCTTTGACGTTCTCGCCTTTTTATCTCACAGAGTTCTTCATATTCCTTTTCGAGTTTCTTTCTTAAAAGGGCCCATGCTCTATCTGTAAATGGTTGCGTTGATATACGGGTATTCGCTAACGTACAATTTAGATATGAAGGACACTCCTCAAGTGTGTCATTGTATTTTAGACAATTATTTGCATTCCTTTCAACTTTCATTGAATTCAATTTTGCTTTAATTGTGGAAAGTCGTTCAAGTTTTTTTTGAGAATTTTCTTTATTTTTACTACGTAAATCCATATCAGTTTCTAACTTTCGTCTAACTACTTCTTTCATTTTTGCAGCGCCTTCTTCTCGCTTTTGTTTTAACCATTCCCTTCTGAATGATGTTGGATACATAGGAATTTTTTTATATTCCTCAAGTGCTTCAATTACGTGTGTAATCCAATAGACACTCGATGGACGGCGTTTAGTTCCCCTGTCCCAAGCACGTCGCGACCATGATGGTATAAATGTCAGTCCGGAAATTATTTCTTCTAAACAATACATATTTGGCATATCAAAACCATGCGTCTTTGAAATAAGTTGTTTTTGAATTTCATCTTGTCTGCAGTGTAGAATATGTTATAAATATGTTAGAAATTATTTTACCGACATTTATTAAAAATCACATCACCGACAAACATTAACATTAATTATAATTTCACTTTTAAAGTTGAGGTTAGATATTACTATGGTTTTTTTTGTCATTTTCATATTATTTTATGGTACAGTAGACTATTGGAAAGACAGCTGTCGGCGAGGTGAAATGAAATATCTTATATTACTATGAAATGGGTTGCCGTCAATAGAAATAAGGCAGGTTGACATTTTTAAAAAAAACCAATGCCTTAACTTTTACAGCTCATATCTCGGTGGATTCTGAGGCTATCTTAATGATTTAAAATCCAAAAGAAGGCTTACGATCTAAGCTTTCTTTTGAATATTAAATCACCAAGATAACTTCAAAACTCATTGAGATATTAGCTGTGAAAGTCAAAGTATTAATTTTTTTAAAAAATGTCAACTGCCTTATTTCTATTGACGGCAGCCCAAATATTTGAATGTTAAAGATTACCTAATTGTCCTTGCTTTCAGGCATTGCTCACAAGACCTTACGTTATATTCCCAATAGACTTTTCGTATTTTACCTTTACCACAGAATTGACATCCACGTTCAAAGACCAGCCTAATGTATTGGCGTTCTGACATGCCATCCGGTGGTGGCATCTGTAAGAAAGGTAAATATTCAGCTCTCGAAGCTCTCCAAATTTCTTGTGTCGTTATTGAATTCTCAGTGCTTAAGAAGCCATTGAACCTCTTGCACACACGTGCCAGCGATAACAAGTCTACAGGCGGTAAGTACTGGCATATGTTTATAAACATTTCCGGTGGAATTGTCGTAAAAATGCATATTCCTACCGGTTTTTGCTTCCTCCTCACTTCTCGACTGTTTTTTTGAAACATGAATTTCTAATAAAATAAATTGAAAATTGACAGGGAGTTGTCAGAAAAAAAAAAAAACAAAAAAAAAAAAAAAAGAGAGGAAACTGTGACAAGTTCTATTTATATCTTTTTCTTAACAAAAAAACCAATTTCCATGGATATACAATCACTTCTTTTTTCATTTTGTAATATCCGAGTTTAAGCCGAAAACTTTAATTTATTTGACAATGTTTATATAATTCAAAAAATTTTTACAGAAAACAGAAACTTCGTTTTCCATACACAACATATTTATTTTCAGTATCATGAAATGTAAAAAATTTATGCATTCATGTAAAAAAAGGCCAGCCAACGTAATTGATAGATTACAAAAAAAAAAAAAAGAAAGAAAAAAAATAGAAAGAAAGAAAGAAAAAAAAAAATTACCTTTAAATACTTTTAACAAAAGTTTTTCAATTGAAAAGAAAGACTATAAGACATTTATACAGGGCAATTCACCGTCTATATTAATTGGTCTTATGACACAAATAGAAAATCGCTCAAATAAAATATTAGTTGAATGAATCCTCTTTTATAGTTTTATCACCGGATCTCAGTGAATCGAACTATATTTAGTTGACTCAATCGGGAATTTTGTAAACTCTTATTCCATTGAATGTCATACGAAAAGACGAATATGTTAACAGCGAGAGTTACGTAACTCAAATTATAATACTTGGATTATCAAAAACATAATAGTTCACGTTTTAAATCTTTAAATTTTCGCCTCAAGCAAGTAACGAACAATATGATCGACATTGAGCTTACATGCATTTGATTATCGTACGTCGAAAGGTTCTACTTTTTCTTTCTATTTTAGAATTGGATCAGGTCTATTGTGGGTTTTTTTTTTTTTTGTACAATTTTATATTTAGATTATCATGCTTTATAATTATGATTCACTTCTGTTTTAAGCCTGTTTTATCATCAATGCTACTAGTTTGATTCGTATTATCATTTTTGCAAATGATGAATGAAAATATGAAGCTATCAAATTTTATTTTAATAATAGGATAAAATAAAATTTGTGTAGTTTAACTTTCTGGAGGTTCTATTTTTTTATTGTCAATAAGCGTGGACACGACTTGGGCTTGATTGATATCGATTAAATCTTCAATCTGTATAAACAAACTAACACTAGGGGTCTGCCAGCCGAGCTCATGCCCGTGCCTAACAAAAAGCATGGGCACAGGCACAAACCTTAGGTCACTGCATAGGCACAGCACAGAAAATTAGCACGGACATGGGCACAGACACAAAAAATTTGGCATGGGCCCAAGGACCTTTGAAGTATTAATGTAGCATCTTGAGCCGTGCCCATAATGTGTCTGCAATTTTGTATCTATGGGCACAGACACGACACAAGGCACTACTAATAGTGTTGCCTGATGTAATGTGTTTGGCATGGGCATTTGCAGAACCTTAAACTATTTAGCATTCTAAATCATATGATAGTATATATCTAGTATAGTTGTCAAAATTAACTTACAGGATTAATGCGGTTGCGGCACTGCCGCACTTTTTACCAAAAGCCGCATTGCCGCATTGTCATAAGTCAAGATTATATCGATATCAGGACTGCAAAGCAATTTATTTTCTACGCGTGATTTATCTTATTCAATATCTATATCGATATCATTTTTAAATAAATTATACAACGATAATCAACTTAAGTATTTGGACTTTAAATAGTCCTTAATATCAATTTAGTATAAAGATCTTTATTTTATCGAGCAACCTGATTGATTAAAAAATTGATCGTTCATTTTTAAGTTGAAAAAACCTGGAGCCATAAAGTTGCTCTGATCGATTAAAATTTAAAATCTGCATTTCGCATTATGAATTTACAACAAAATCGTTATAGGGATCACTTCAATTAATTCGAAGCGACACTTCGATCACTAACAAATTATATTGTAGAAATTGATTCTTAATATACTTAAAAAATAAAAATGTTTCTCAGTAAAATGCAAAATTCGTTGAGATTAATTTAATTCATTATTGTTTAGCACAAATTTTCACAATAATAATTAATATATGGGGTTGAGTCAATAAAAACCAAGCAAATATTTTCTAATAAGTTTTTTTAAAAACTTTAAACAAGGATAACTTAACAAAAACTTAATCAAAAATTTTTCTACAAGTTTATAAAAATTATTTAAAAAATTTTTATTAAATTTGGTTAAGGTTTCATTAAGTTATCCTTGTTTAAAGTTATAAAAAATTTTTATTATAAAAAATTTGCTTTGATCTCTATTGACTCACCCCCATATGTCTAGCTTCTAGACTTAATGTAGTATTACCTGCTTTATTTTAATAGATCGGTTTCTCTCTAATTCTACGTATACAATTTAAAAGTTTTATGTGGATACGATTCTTTGTTAATAAACAAGAAGTTGACGCATCTATGGTGTTTTACACCTATGTATATATTATCTCAAAAACTGGATAATTAATCAATGCAAGATATTCTAAGTAAAAATGCTCTACGCCCCTAAAAACTCTTTCCAAAACCCTAACCCTAAATACTAACACTCATGAAAATTTGTGTTGAAAATTTTATATTCAAACTTAGAAAATCTAAAAAACATAATAAACATATGGTATAATAAATGAAAAATAGCGATGTATCGCTACCCCGGGTCTATGTCAAAATCTGAAAGTCAAAATCTCGAAAGTCAAATCCTGAAATTTAATTGCGCGACAATGGGGTAGTGATACATCGCAATGGCGGTAAAAAATTCTATTAAAAAAGTTTAGATTTTGTAAATTTTTACGTAATATATATATATATAAAAAAGCAAAACAAAACTTAGTAATACAGTATAATTTAAAATACTGTAATTATAAATATTTACTATATTTACTAAAGAATAAATCAATTTGAAATATATTAAATTTAATGAGTGCTGCCAAGGCCGTTCGGACTTTCAAATATATTAGATTATTAATATACTCGAAAGTCTAAACGGCCTTTTTCCTTTGGCAGCACTCATGTAAATAAATATAAAAATTTTTAATTTAGCTTAGTTTGCAATTATAAAATTTTAATTAATAATTTTAGTTCTATAAAACAAACTAAACCAAATTAAACCAACCCAAATTATACAAATTATTAAAGTATAGTCACGAAATAATGCGCAGAGCTGTAATTTCAAATTTTAGCTTAATTCAGGTATAACGCTCATGGGCGCTATTTTGTGACTGTATGAGATAACTATTTATGTTTACTTTATATGGATTAGTATATACGTAACTTACGTTATAATATTTATTTTACTTACGTTTAGTATTTATTTTTGTTTGTTTAACAAATTAAACCAAAATTTAATTATTACTTATATTTTTAAGTTTTTAACAAAATAGTTAATCTTTAATTTTTTTTTTTTTACAAATATAAAAATACTTGTAAATTATTAATTTGAAAATTTGTTAAAAAAAAAATAATATTTTATTGTAACTAAAAGTTATCTTATTTAAAATTTGTTACAATAATTAAAAAGCTATAAAATTTATATATGCAATATACTGTATACTGTAGTATATACAGTATACAGTATTATTAATTTTAAATTTTTAAATTAAAAAAAATACCAAATACTGTATAAATAAATAATAAAAAATTACTAGTTTAAATTAATTAGTTTTTATATTTTAAAATAAAAGCTAACAATTAAATATAAAGTCCTGATGATCACTCATACCAAAATTTTAACTAATAAAAAACAAAACTTTTGTTGGAGAGATGTGGCCTTATGGTGCAGTTTGTCTAGAAATCAACTTTTTGCTATGGGGACTCCTCTAAAAGAATGTTCAGTATGCAAGCCAAAAGCATTATTATACAAGATAACTGGCAGGCAGTGCCTTTGTATAAAAAATCTTGATAAAAGGAAAAAGTCTCATAGTAGGCTTCTACTTTGTTGACAAAGCTCAAAGACTGTTACTTCAAAGAAGAACAGAGAAATAACAGAAGTTTTGAATTTTAACACACTTCTTAGAAATTTTGAAGTATCTGCAATTAAAGACCTTCCACTATATTTTTGCTATTTTGAAACTTTTTAGTTATTTTAGAAAAATTAGTATACCTCTCAAAAAGATTGGCAGTGTTTACTCCTTCCAAATTAGAATGTATCTACTAAAATAGAATTTCATACAAGCTTATTTGAATTATACTTTGTTAAATAAACAATAACAGTGTATTAGAGGTCGGAGAGATTACGTGTAAAAATTTTTTAATATTTCTTTTATTTTTTTTCATTTTTTTTATTACATATAGTATTAGATTAAATTTTATTCTATACAATATTATATAATTTATATAGCCTAATACAGGCAAAAATAGTGCCATCATGACCATCTTTTTTTGGCCTTGTTCTCCTTTTTTTTCTTTTGTTTGTTTCTTTTAGTTTTCGTTTAGTTTAGTCTTTTCTTCTTTTTTAGTATTCCTTTTATTTTATAAATTTTCTGGTGTTCTTTAGTAAAATTCTTCTATCTAGAAGGCTAGAAGAAGAAGATTAAAAAAGAAAGCAGTTATGAAAGGCTAATGAACTAGATCAGTGAACTGGGGTGGGTTAGTTTGAGATAAATTGAACAAACTAGAGAGATTGAACTCATCTTTGGCAAGTTGCACATAAGTGTTTATAGTGACTGGGTGAGCTACATATCATATCTTTAGATGTATTCTTTTTTCTTCAGATTAAATTAATAATTAATAAAGTATGAGCATGTAATATAAATGTTAAAAAAAAATATAAAATTAAATATAAAGTATTTGTAAGAAAAGTGATACTTATTAGCTAATTATATTCTTATCTCTATAATATTCTACTAGAAATCTTTTTTTTATATTCCAAAAATTAAGTTTACAAACTATTTATAAAACAATTGCAAGTTTTAAACTAATTAATAATATACTTAAAAGTTTTAATATAATTAATTAATTCTTGTATAATATGATATAGCTATATTATTTTGTTAAGGTTTTTTTTTCTCTTTTTTGTTTTTTCTTTTTCAAAATATGTGTTTCTTTTTTTACTCTTTTTGGTATTTATTTGGGTTTTTGTTAGTTGTTTTCATTCTGTTTACTTTTTAAAAAAACTTTACTCTTTTTATTTCGTGCCCCTTGAGAAGAAAAGATCCTAACATAGTATACAACAATCTGTTATAACTCTTGGAGAGTAACCTTGTTATTACGAAATTCAAAGAAAGTTTTGAATCCTGGAGGTGACTAATAGTTGTTATAGCTAGTTGAATTAGGCTTAGGCTTGGTGAGCCTTTATTAGTCATTTTGATGTATTACAGCATCATATAGCAGTTTATTTAAATAAATAAAGGCAGGATTGCTTAAAAAAAAAAAATTAACTCTTGTATATATATTTTTATATGCTATCTGTATAATCGTACAGATTTATATAGATTTATATATAAAATATATGGCCAAACAAATCTCTTTTAGTATAGATAGACAATATAAAAATATTATAAGATTATTTCTTAAATTGTAATACAAGCAAATTTGCCTACAAAGATTTTTACTAATTTTTTTAATATTTAAATTTTTGGAATAATTTATATATAGCCAGGGCTATATATAGCTGTATTCAATAACAAAATTTTACTAGGGTAACTCTGTTGTATAACCAAGTAAAAATGCTCTTCTTGCAATTTTACCCAACCCAAACCCAAGCCCTAATCTTACCTAACCCTAATTATTAATAGCTATAAAATTTTTTCTAAAAAAACTATATTTAGTATAGCCTATAGCTACAAATAAATTAATTTTAAATTTTTTAATAAAATTTTAAATATTAATTTTAGCTATATATTTACTAAGTAAAAAATATATTTTAAAATCTA
>CAJVPY010005048.1:0-11898 GCA_910591965.1 Dentiscutata erythropus
GATTTACGTAGTTTTACGCTAAATTTTACGTAAGTTTACGATTTTCTTACGCACCGTAAAAACTTACGAAAGTTTATGCATATATATTTTTGCTGATGATATTTTTAAACAGCCAAATGAATGTATCTTTTGTTTTATCTGAAATGATAGCAGTTGCTACAAGACGAGAATGATTATGATTGTCTATTAAAATTATAACACACAATATTATAGAGTATCAGTTTGTTTTTGCAGTAGTATTAAGCAAAACAACATCATGGAATCTAGCCACAACTGTTGTTAGTTTGGGCTCATCCAGAATAGTTTTGTAAGATAATTGTCATGTCCTTCGAAATATGCGTCAATATAAAAAGTAGGATCAGCTTGCTAGTGTTTTATAAGCTCGAGATATATTAACCCAGCATTACTTATTGTCTCCTTTTGAATTCGATTCATCTGAATTGCATTATACACATTGCGTGCATAAATATATTTTCCTGGATATTTCTTTTGCAATACTTCAATAATTGCTCCAGCACGTACTCTACAAAAAGCGAAAAGTTTTATATCATTATACATCTCAGAAGTAAGTCTTTAGTAATGGGTTCAACTATTTCAATATCATTAATAAGAGCATGGTTATGTTGACCATCAATTTTTGTTATGTATATTTTGTTGACCTTTTTACGCCGATATGCATTAATATGAAACTGGCAGTCACTATTGTTATAACCTCGATTATGTTCCTTAATAGCATGTGCTTCTTTATGTGCAACATATGGTCTCCCTTTCATACACCTATATGTACAACATCGAGGAATTTCATCCTTCTTATCTTTTTTACTATGAGTTACTGTAAATGCAAACCTATACTCCATTCCATAATTATCAAGCCATCTAAGTAATAAAATAAATAATTTTTAATAAATATACATTCAAAATACTATATGGGGTCTTTGCCTTGAAAATGACTTTACAGTATCATGTACCGTAAGGTCATTTTCAAGACAAAGACCCCATATACTAATTTATTGCTTACCTATCTAGATCTGCCCAATTCATAAAATTCATCTCCAAAGTAATAAAGTATGTATAAATTCTATTATTTTCTTCTTGGGCTTCTATGTCTTCAGTTGTCGCCAAATTCTTTTCATTATCTTTCAAATAAGAAAAGTTGTTAGATAGCGACTGTTGTTAATCCATTATGTTAGGGTGATCTTGCGGGTTATTCAATTCAGTATTATTTAGGTCAAAAAAATTTTCATCAACATCTAAAATTAGTAAAGTATTCATTGTCTATATATTTTTTTTAAGCTGAGAATTTTTCTTATTTTTCAAATTGGAAGGACCATTAGGTAGTAAATATTGATAATCTATTATGCCAGTATGGTCTTGTAGCTTGTTAAATTCAGTATTATTAATTTCAACAAAATTTTTGTCGACGTCTAAAATTGGTAAAGTATCCATGTATTCTTTAACCTGGGCATAGTAGGAATTTTCATTATTATAGAAAATATTGTTGGATAGTAAATGCTGATGACCTATTATAGTAGTTTGATTTTGCAGGCTGTCAAATACAGTATCGGTATTGTTAGACTCAAAGAAAACTCTATTGACGTCTAAAATTAGTAAAGTATCTATGTATTCTTTAGTCTGGGTACAGTAAGAATTTTTCTTTTTGGATGGTAAATATTGATGACCCATTATGCTAGCATAATCTTGCAGGTTGTTAAATTCAGTATTGTTAAATTCAGTATTGCTAAATTCAGTAGTGTTATGCTCAAAAAGTTTTTCATAGACATCCAAAATCAGTAAAGTATCCATGATCCTTATGTTCTTTAATCTGGACACAATAAGAATTCAATTTTAATAAATCCAATTCGTAGATAAAAAGATAAACCAGGAGAGTAAACTTTTAGGTAAATCAGAATTTTCTGATAAATTCAATTTGCAAAAAAAAAAAAGATCATTTCTAGTTAATAAGAATTCATGGATAATTGACTTCAAAGTTTAAGTAAAAACTCTAGTGAACCACATGACACAGTAAAAGCTTAGATGTGTAATTGGTTGAAAAAAAAAAAAAACTTTTTTAAATAAAAAAAGCTGGGCGAGATATAAAAAAGCTAGACAAGATATGGCGCAGTAAAAACTTCTGTTTATAACAAGGTTCAACTTTAGAGAACCTTGTTGATAAATGTGGCACAGTAAATCGATAAACTTGTGTAGTAAAAACCTCTGAGTAAAATAAAGTTTCATATGAAATCAATCTGTAAAGCCCGTATGATAATAAAGATCACGTTCTAACGTATCAAACAACAATGAGTTTAAAGGGTAAGCAATTTTGGCAACTTGTGTTGCACAATAGCAAGGCAAAAAGAGCTACAATTACAAGGAATTATCTACTTTATTCTAGTTTATCATAATGTTATCATCGATTACAAAATATTACGTATATATGAGTTCATCGTATGCATATACATATATTGTACTACATTATTAGATCGGAACTGGTGTTGAACACCAGTGTTTACTACATTATTAGATTGGAACTGGTGTTGAACACCAGTGGTGCGTTTTAGTAATCTCGTATCACTTAATAATAACTGTGCTGATATTTATACCAAAACTTTGATCGAAGATATCTTAACAACCACTTGATCAAAATCGATAATCTTTTTTTATTTAAATTCTACATATCTGTAGAATTCAAATAAAAAAAAGTTCATCGATTTTGGTCAAGTGGTTGCCGAGATATCTTCGATCAATGTTTTGGTATGAATATTGGCGCAGTTATTATTAAGTAATATAGGCGTTTTAAAATTTTCAAAAACTTTGATTGAAGATATCTTGGCAACCACTTGACCAAAATCGATAATCTTTTTTTTATTTGCTTTTTACAGATCTGTAGACTTCAAATAAAAAAAGTTCATCGATTTTGGTTAAGTGGTTGCCGAGATATCTTCGATTAAAGTTTTAAAAATTTATAAACAATACTGTGACAAAATCGAAGAGATCTTTGTATAACCATGGTGCGAATAGCAGTTCCCTAAATTTAATAAAAACTTTTTTATTTTAATTTCATAGAATTTCAAGATTAAAATAAAAAAATTTCTAGCAAATTTGATTAAATAGTTGTTGAGATATTTTAATTTAAAAATTAAAAAAATTTCACTAAAAATAATTTGTCCCTTTTCTATTAACTCCCTCCATATATTTTCAATTTTTTATTTTTAAATTATAGACATATTAGGTACCCAATATATCTATGAAATAAATATAAATACAAACTAATAGACTTTAAATATATTGTGTAAAGGTTTAGATATAGATTACATCAATCGGAGTAGTACTAGTTACATGGCATATGACTTAAAGCCCGAACAAGTCAAGATTGGGAAATACGAACTTTATGGCTTGTGTGATGAAGATCATTACATGGCAGGGCTGGATAAGTCGAAGTCATATTTGATCAGGCAAGATAATTGAGCATTATAGTACATATGAATAAGTATATAAATTAAAAGCTTATTAGTAGTTAGAAGTGAACATATAATAAATGTAGTTATAGACATAATTCCTATTAGTAATAGTTAGTAAGAAAAAACCTGAATATATAAGGGGAAAAATATTTGTAAAAAGAGGATCGCTCCTTAACAATAAAAACAATAAAGAATTGAAAGAAATACTTTCCTTATACAAAATAATCTTAGTTAACCTACACCTATGATAAATAGGTTCGGTTATACTTGGTAGTAGTGGAAAACGATTTTTCTACCAATGCTGTAATATGTTGATAACCCTATCAACACCGTTTGTACAATTAAAAAGAAATATTAATTGTTTTTATCTAATTTAAAAACATTATTGATTATTCAAAAGCTTAAAAGCCTCAAACGATAGTTAGATTAAGAAGTTAAATGAAAAAAAAAACTTAGAAAACTAATACTTAATACAATATTGAGAAACAACAACCTTGAAATAGATGAGACATCTCCACCTCTTGACTTTATATTACTTTTTCAGCAGTTTTTAAAAAGTTAACAATAGTTAAACCAATACTTTGCTATTACTGCACAACAACAGCAAAAAAAACAAACTAGTGCTAATTATCGCATCCTGGGAGCTGGAAATAACAGTTCAAAAGGGCTAACAGTTCATTTACCAGTTTATAGTAGTAAAGACAGTGAAAACGTCCTTACATAGCTACTTCAAGTTGACTTACTTTTTAAGGCAAAAAAATTTAAAAATTCGGAGCAGTCGCAATACGTAATTACCTCAAGGATGTGGCTTTATAATAGTACCTAAATCAGGTACAAGCCCATGAATGCCAACAACTATTTGAAGATTGAAATTCCTTTGCAGAGGGTATAAAAACTGCATTCCAATCGCCCCATCACTAACAACTTCTACACCACCAATTAAGAAACTTAAAGCAAACCATGACTATTCAGAAATATACTTCAAGGTTCCAAAACCTACTTGAACAAATTAATAGAATACATGAAGCCAATAAGGTTATGTATTTCATGAATAGATTAAAAGAGGTGACCAAAGCAAAAGTAAATTACTATGCACCCGAAACTCTAGATAATGCTGCAAAGTTAGCTACAAGCTACGATTCTGCTATATATAGTGTAGAAAAAGGTGTCAATAAAAAACAATTAGGAAACAATAACTGAAGGTATAATAATCCTAGTAGTAGTCACCCACCATTAAGTAATATACAAACACCCATTCCAATGGAGTTAGATAGAATTGAATCAAGACATTTTAAAAACACTAAACCTATATATACAAAAAAAGAAAACAAAGTATTATCAAGAGAACAAAAAAATGAATATAGAAAACAAGGACTATGTTTTATTTGTAAGAAAAAAGATCACATAGCCAAAGAGTGTTGAAGCAAAATAAGAACAAACAATGAAGTTAATCAAGCTGAAGAAGTCAAAACAAAAACTACTAGCAAATTAGAGAAGATAGAAGTATATAAAAGGTATAATAAATTGAATAAGAAAAGCCTTTTAAAGGTAGAAGGGACAATCAAAGAAAAGAAAGCTCTTATCTTAATCAATTCGGGTGCATCAAAGGACTTCATAAATTTCCAATTTGCGAAAGATTCACAATTAGAAATAGACAAGGAAGGTTCTGGGTCTACAATAGTTGAACTAGCCAATGAATCATATTGCAAGTCACAAGGAAACATTGTAGATATTGAAATTGAAATTCAAGAGTACAAAGAAAGAAGAGAAGTTATATAAGTTATACTCTTGCAAAAATATAACATTATTTTAGGGAAACTGTGACTTTACGATTATAACCCCTATATTGATTAGAGACGTAATAAAATGAAAATAAATAAGTAACGATATACTTTTGTAGTTAGAGCTCTTGAATCAAAAGATATAAAAGAATGCCAATTAATTCTAGTTTCAAAGAGGCAGTTTGTTAAGGAAGCAAAAAGTACTACAGAGTTATATGCAGTTCTTGTTGCAAATACTATAAATAAAAATTACATAACTGGCCAAATATCAGAGTTTTTAAAAGACCTAATACACTAGTATAAAGATTTGTTTCCTGAAGAATTGCCAGAGGAATTATTATCTAAAAAAACGTAGACTATGAAATTCTATTGCAAGCAGAAACCTCACCTTTATATGGATCTATATATCGATTATTTATTTCTAAGATGAAGGAATTAAAAAGACAAATTGAAGACTACTTACAAAAGGGTATAATAAGACCTAGTACATCACTATATGGAGCTTCTGCTTTATTTGTAGCAAAGAAAGAAGGAACTTTAAGAATATGTATAGATTAGTGATTGGACTCGAGTTAAGTATTACTCAGGTTAACTGCGAGTAACTGGATAACCAGATAATGACTACAGCTACTTGGGTAAGTACACCCGGATATTACCCGAGTGGATATACCCAAGTAATACCCGAGTATTACTTGGATAGATAAACCCAAGTATTACTTGAGTAAGTATACCAAGTTAATACTCAGATAAGAGTACTTTTATAACACACCTAGTATTGCCACTACGTAATCACTTCAATCTGCATATAAGAATAATAAAATTATAAGCTCACAAGATTTTTGATGAAATAATCAAAGTTTTCTTATATTAATTCAACTTATTAAAATTTATTTAATTATCACTACAAGTTTTAAATAATTATACTCAATTCAAATGTATAGAATGAATTACATCCAAATTTAAGTTTTAATTAACACATGTATAAAGCTTCAAATTTGAATTTTTTATGTTACTAATAAAGATATTTTGTTATATCTTCAGAAGCTTTTTTGCTAGTTCAAAATCATTAATGTCATCTAATATTTTTTTGATTAGGTTTAAAGTTCGATTTAATACTTCAATTTTATTTTTTTTGTTTGGGAAGATTATTAGACTTTTTAAGCGCCTAAAATATAAAATTAATAAATAAATTTAAAGAATTTTCTTAAAATTTCAGATTCGGAATCGCTATCTTCTGAATTTACCAAATCAATTGTTAAATTGATTTATGTAATTGATTAAGGTTGATACTTGAATATTTTTTTATAAAGTTTTTTAGTTCTGTACTGAGAGGATTTTGAAAAGTGCATTAAACCTAAATTAATATATAATATTAGGTTTAGAAATTTTAAGCCATATATAATAACAATGAACTTGCAAAAGCTCATCTATATTATTACTGAAATATCAACAACTATCTCAAAATCTATATACATATTACTTTCTCCATCAACATCTATAAGTTTTTTATAAACTATATATTCAAGTACTTTGGATTTTATAGCATTTTCTTTTTGTATATGAATATCATTTAAAATTTGATTCCCACGTTCCTGTTTTTTGCTTTCATTTACATGGGTTGTACACTTTAAAAACATAATTGTTATTATTCTGAAATACAGTTTTTGATTTCGTAATTTGACAAGATGAATAAAGTTGTGTTTATTTTAGAAAATATTGTATTACAATATTCAAAGAAATAAAAATTTTTATTGTAAAAATTTGTTATTATTATTCTTAAATAAATGCCACTATTTTAATATCGGTAATGAATTCAATAAATTTAAGCTCCATTTACATACCTGATTTTGGTGGTGATACTAAGTGAGTCCTTAATCAGATACAACAGGTAAAATTTTATACCCGAGTATACCCATCGATCACTCAGTTAACTTGTGGGTATACTTGTCGATTAACCGGGTAACGTTTTTTTGACCAAGTACAATCACTAGTATAGATTATAGAGTTTTTAATAAAATGACAATTAAAAATCAATACCCCTTATCGCATATAGATGAACTGATTGACCAACTACACAGAGCAAAATATTTTAGTAAGATTGATCTTCATTCTGGTTACCACCAGATTAGAGTAAAAAAAGAAGACGTTCATAAAACCATGTTTAGAAAAGATATAGCTATTTCAAATTTCTTGTTATGCCATTTGGGCTAACAAATACACCTGCATCGTTTATAAGATTGATGAATAATATTTTTAGAGAACAACTAGACAAAAGTGTTATTGTCTATTTGGATAATATATTAGTGTATAGTAAAAGTGAGGATGAACATTATAACCATGTGTAGCAAGTTTTTACAATTCTTTGGCACTACAAACTGTATGGAAAAATGTCAAAGTGTGAGTTAGGGAAAAATTAAGTCGAGTTTTTAAAACACTATATATCTAATAACAGAATAAAGGTGGACCCCAAGAAAACTTTAGTTATTAAAGAATGGCCAGTATTAACTAATATTCATGATCTTCATTTCTTCCTAGGTCTTGCAAGCTACTATTATAAATTTGTACCGAATTTTTCAACCATAGCAGCACCATTAACTAAGCTGCTAAAGAAAGATGGAAAATTTATTTAGAACGAATTACAAGAATTAGCTTTTAACTTCTGCCCTAGTACTGTTAATATCTAATTCTGATATGCCTTTTTCAGTTACAATCGACGCATCTGATATAGCAATCGGTGCAATATTGTGCCAAAATTAGAGACAAGATGATCAACCTATAGCATATAAGTCCAGAAAGTTAACACCAGCTGAATTGAACTACCCAGTTTACAAAAAAGAACTTCTGGCAATCATACATACCCTTAAAGTATAGCATGTATACTTAAAAGAAAGACCTTTTCAAGTAATAACTGACTATGAATCATTAAAATACTTGTATTCTCAAGCAAAATTGTCATGTAGACAAGCACTTTGGATCAAAATGTTTTAAGCATATAACTTTACAATAAAATATCATCTAAAAAAAACAAACGTCATAGCTAATGCCTTATCAAAAAACCCAAAGTAAATATTGTTAATAAAATTAACATAAATGAGAAAATATATAAGAAGATAAAAAAGAAATATGATGATGATACTTATCTTCAAAGAATTTTAAAGGCACTTACAAATCCTAACTGTGACAAAGTAAAGAAGTTAGAAAAACAATTAAGTTGCTTTGAGCTGCAAGATAATGGATTAATTTTTTTTAAAGAAGATAAAGAAACTCTCAGTTGTGTTTTATAAAACAAGAATGATATTGCTAAAAGAACAGCATGATCTAAGTGGCTATTTTGGGTATAAGAAGACATATGAAGTACTAAGAAGGAATTTTTATTGGAAATGTATAGCAAAGGATATTAAAAAGTATATACAAAGTTGTGATAGTTGCCAATGCAATAAGAGTTCAACACAAGCACCAGCAGGTTGTTACAACCTCTAGAAATATCTACACAACTCTGGAAAGTAATTACAATGGATTTTATTACCTACTTGCCATGAACAAAAAATGGGAACAATACAATTATGGTTGTAGTGGATAAGTTAAATAAAAAAGCTCATTCTTATCTACTATAGGAACCGCAATAGCAATAGAAATTGTACAGCTTTTTTTTTGCAAAATATTTAGGCACTATGGATTACCACGCCATATAATCTCAGATAGAGACCCAAAATTTACAAGTAAATTTTGGAAAGGTCTCTTCCAAACCATTGGGACCAAACTAAAAATATCTATTTCTGCATATCTTCAAACTAATGGACAGACAGAATGAACTAATTATATACTTGAAGAAGTGTTATGAGCCTATGTGAACTACAAACAAAATGACTGAGATTAGCTTTTGACAGCTGCTAAATTCGCATATAACAATTTATTACAGTCTTTTACGAGATTTACTCTCTTCCAACTAGATAATGACTACTACCTTATTACCTCTCTAGTCTAATTGTAGACCAAGTTAAACAAACCAACATTAAAGCAGCTTAAGACTTAATGGATTAGTGGATGACAATGCTAAATATAGCAAAAGACGAATTAGTTAATGCTCAGGAAAGACAGGCAAATTATACTAATAAGAAAAGATGCTACTTAGAATTTAATAAAAGAGATTTTGTAATATTAAATACAGTAAACTTAACTTCACCCAAAAATTTGAAACATCTAGCAAAGAAATTCATGCCAAAGTTCATTGGACCTTTCCAAATCCTAAAAAAAATATCTACTACAGCATATAAATTAGAATTATCAGACTCTTTTCGTGTTCACCTAGTTTTTCATATATCACTCTTAAAACCATACTGACCAAATAAGTTTGAAGACCAAGATATATTACAGCCACCTCCTCCGATTGTAATAGAGCATACCTTGAAGCCAGAATTCGAAGTTGAGAATATTTTGGACAAGCATGTCTTTTACCGCCAAGTCCAATACCTTGTGAAATAGAAAGGTTACCTGCTCTACGATACTACTTGAGAACCTTATACAAACCTTGAAAACTATAAAGACTTGGTATAAGCATTCGAAAAAAATGAGAAAATTGGTTTAAATAGAGAAGAATGTAAAGGTTTAGATATAGATTATATTAATCGGGGTGGTACTGATCATGTAGCACATGACTTAGAGCCCAAACAAGTCAAGATCAAGGAATATGAACTTTATGACTTGTGTGACAAAGGTTGTTACGTGGTGGGACTAGATAAGTCAGAGCTATATTTGATCAGGCAAGATAATTGAGCATTGTAGTACATATAAATAAGTATATAAATTAAAAGCTTATTAGTAGTTAGAAGCGAACGCATAATAAATGTAGTCATAGGCATAATTCGCATTAGTAATAGTTAGTAAGGAAAACCCCAAATATATAAGAGGAAAAATGTCTGTAAAGAGGGAATTGCTCCTTAACAATAAAAACAATAAAGAATTGAAAAAAATACTTTTCTTATACGAAATAATCTTAGTTAACCTATACCTACGATGTGGGAACACAAAAAACTCTTTCTGACGATCATTCGGTCCAAATTTCCTATGAAAGAAAAGTCATTGTTTTCTTGCTAGAGATAGGCGCTGGGGTCTAAATAGCCTTAAAAGCAGGACGGTTTTTATAGAGGTCAACTGTTTGCTACCAGGAACTCCTCTATATATTCGGCAAGCAAACTAAAAGCGTCGGTATACAAGATAACTGGCAGAAAGTAGTGCCCTTGTATATGAAATTTTGGTGGATAGGTGGAGGTGAAAAGACTAAGCTATCCGTCAACAAAGTGAGCTGCTAAGAAATAACTGGAGAACAGCAAAAAGCATACTTTCCTTAAGCCGTACTCTTTTACCTTGGCCAAGTAATTTCTATATTACTTACTCTTTTTCATCTTCCTGCCATTCTACAAAATTTTCTACAAAAAGTGGGGATTTGGCTTACTCTCTCCAAAAGATCAGCATTGTTTACTTTCTAAATTCGGACGGACTCAGTAGAATACAACCATGTGATGTGTCTGTTTACAAATACGGCGCTACTCCGGAAGTTGGATCGGGACCTCCAGTTAAAGAGATATCCGAAGGCGGTTATAAGTCAGAAAAACTTTATACGTTAAGGCAAAGCTTTATACTAGAGATATACAATTGTTGCATTTGTTATATAATTTTTTTTTAGCCTTGTACAGGTTATAATAGTGTATTCGTAATATGTAGAGAGGTGAAATCCCTCTTAACACTTTATCCTGGTTCTATAAAGTTTTTTTTATTTTTCTCTGTTTTTTCTTTTTTTGGGTTTTTGGGTTTTTTTATTTTTTATTTTGCTCTTTTCCCTTTTCTCTCTTTACTACAGGGCTTTCCATTTTGGCATTTCAATAATGCATACTCCATATCTAGCATTATTAATCGTTTCTTCTGTAAACCATTTCCAAGCACTGCTACGAATCATAGACCCATCCATTTTTTATGTATGTACACTTGTAGAAGTATTATTTGATTGCTTAGTTACTTCTGACATAACGCTATCTTGTTGTTTAGGTAAGATTAAATTTTTATTACTGGAGCTTATCGAATGAATTGAGTTAATTTTATCATTATGTTCATGAGCTTTATTTTTTTTTTGCAATAACATTATATCAAATGCATTTTGTGTTTCTGATGCAACTTTTGGCTTATAGTTATAAAAAGGGCTAGAAGAACTTTTCAAAACTTTAGTTGACTTAACAACTATTTTTTTATTTATTTTTTTCTGATACCTTTGTTTACTTGCTTGTTGATTAGTATTATTGGAGCTACTAGGTGTGTCTTCTTCTTTTGCAGTTTGTGCACCAGGACTATATAACATATTATTAACCTCACGAGTGCTATCAAGCTGTTCATTTTGCCAATCTGCTTCTGATGATGGTATTACTATACAATCGGACTCATAGTATGCTTCAGGGCTTTCGACTCTTTCAGAATTCATATCTGTATCTGAGTTATTCATTTCTAATGACAAAGCTATATTTTTGAACTTATTTAAAGATAGTGTTCCTATGAACTGAACTGAAACCGAACTTTGGTCAAGTTCAGGTTCAAGTTCAGTTCAATCATGTTCAATATTGAACCTTCAAGTGAGGTTCATGTTCAGTTCAGTTCAGTATTGAACTTTTAAG
>CAJVPY010005049.1:0-11897 GCA_910591965.1 Dentiscutata erythropus
ATTTTTTTATTTTTTTATTTTTTTATTTTTTTATTTTTTTATTTTTTTATTTTTTTATTTTTTTATTTTTTTATTTTATTTATTTATTTTATTTTTTTATTTATTTTTATTTTATTTTATTGCATTCGCCCTATATCGATTTAGCATGCTTTATAATGGAGTTTAATATGAATAACCTAATTATTACCTTATAGCAGGGTTGTGAATAGACAGCTCATTAGACATATAAAAAACTATCAATAGACATATATTTGTCTAATGGCTTTTTCCCATTAGACTATGTAAGCTCACAACCCTGCTTATAGTACGTAGTTTATTGCTTACATTCATATGCACACCAATTATCTGCACGTAATATTAGACGCGCATTAATTCAGGTTGCTATTTTTAAAGATTCTTATTTCAAAATAATGCCTATAAGTATTAACTCATGTTCATACGGGATGTAGAAATAATAATAAAAAAAAAAGTGAGTCTCTTATTACTATCTCAATGTAGTAATATAAGCAGCAATTTTTAATAACAATATCTACATACAATCAACTTTTTCTAAGTGCAACCTCTCTAAATGCGACATACCTCTATAAATTCTCTATAAATTTTCTATAAATCAAATTACTTAATTGGTCATTAGATATATATTCTTAAGTCTAGTACCAAGTATAGTTGTTAGATGAAACCTTGAGGTTTCACATTGACGAAATGCGAAACCTAGTTTCGTCTTTCATCAACTAAAATCTCAAATGACGAAATGACGAAAGGTGACGAAACTGGCGAAAGATGACGAGACTGACGAAAGGTGACGAAACTGATGAAACTGCAAAGGGTACGAAACTAATAAAAGATGAGAAACAGAAGCAAGTGTTAGTAAGGGCGCCAATTTATGTTTATATAAGACTAAAATTTAAAATATACAATTATATCAATTTTAATAAGTAACTTAAGAAGTAATTTATCAATTAAGTAAATTAGCACAATTAAGATTATTCACATTTTTCTGTATATCGATATCCTATTGGCTAAATCAATAAAGACTTTTTATTAATAAATTAGTACAGATAATAAAAATTAATAAGAGGTACATAGATGCATTGTTTTCAGATCTTCAATTATAAAATTTCTGTAATTAGCTTTTCAAAACCTACATATACAAGCTGGGTCAAGCCACTAAACATCTTCGGCATTGAACATAGATGCTAATGGCTTATTTGCTATTTACAATTTCTGTAATTGGCTTTTTAAAACCTAAATATATGTACAAGTCAATAAACGTCTTCAGTATTAAATATAAATAAAAAGCCTCATTAATAATTTATTGACAGATTAAATATAGAGATAATTTTATTATTTTTATTAATAGCTTCATCAAAGCCAAAATTTCAGTAGTAATTTTTTAGTGAGAGAAGTAGGGATTCACTATTGTCATAAAGTTTTATCAATCCAGTTTTTTTTTTTTTAGTGGGAGCTCAGGGAGTTTTTTTTAGCGGGAACACTAGGGTTTTGTCATTTTGAATTTGGGTTTCGTCAGCTGAATTTGAGGTTTCGTCTTTCGTCAGAGTTTCGTTATTTGGGGCTCAGGTTTCGTCTTTCATCACCAAGCAAAAAGGTTTCATCTAACAACTATAGTACCAATGAATTGCACTTAGAGAGAGTTGACTGTATATATGAAAAAAAAAACAGAAAAAATATTAAACGATACAATAAATATATATAAAAATAAAAAAAATACTGGAACCCGCCGATGATTGAAAATAGTGTTATGGAAGAACTTGTTCGTCAATGACATCTTTTAAGTCACCAGAGTTATCTAAAGCTCGATAACTCATTCGAACATTTAAGAAGTCCTCATCATGCCAAAAATATACCATATTGATCCCCATCTCCACTCTTTGCCAATAGGGACTTTTGGCAACGTTGTCCTTACGTGAAAAATGTACAACCCATATATCTAATGGGCAGTTTTTCAGCATACTCTAACACTCACTTAATGTGTTTGTCCAAATTCTGTGAGGACACAGTATCCAAAAGGTTCATCATCATTTTGTTTCTTAATTACAAGGTCGCAAAAAAGATGATGGTACATACCGTCATTACATACCCTTCCAGATGCCACTGTCATATTACCTCATAATTATGCACCTTTACAAGCCAATTATGCAGGATCCTATACATCTCTGTAGTGGTCCTAAAAACTGAACTTTGGTTGAGTTTGGGTTCAGTCCAAATTCGAACCGAACCCGGACCAGACTTAATTTTAAAAATCCAGTTCGGTCCAAGTTCAGTATTGGACCTTTAAACCAAGTCTGGGTTCAGTTCGGGTTCGGTTTGAAAGTTCATGAACATGTTCGGGTTCGATAAAATGGAAGAAAGTATAGAATTATAGGATTTTTACAGATCAATCCCAAAAATTCCTGGTCAGATTTAGGTTGGCATTTAGCCCTAGTGGTTAGTAGGTTATATAGCAAAATTATTAGCTAGAAACTTTTCACTTAATAAATAGCCACGATTTCATTAATAAAATTCTTAGTAATTTTGGGCAAAATTGATCATTTCCGGCCCTGCCGACCGGGATTCCGATGCATTCCGACCAGGAATTTTGGAGATCTTCCTGTATGAGTTAAGTATTGACGGCCTAAAACGGCGAGTCGGTCACTAATCAAATTGAGGCCTTGTGTAACCTATGTTCAGCTTAGTCAAAGAGGCGTTTAGATTTGGCGAGTAGGTGATTTAAACGTAGGTATAACTGCTTGCAACTTATATTAGCCTTATATACGACGCATTAACACTTCTGTTATCAATTTTTAATATTTCTAACGAAACCATGGATTGAGTTCTTCCACTAAGACCTCAAACCGGAGCGCAATAACCACAGATTCCACAGTCCGTTGGAGAACCTGGAAAACAACCACAACTGTCCTCGGTACATTGGGAGAGCTATAAAACCACGGCAATCCTCAGTCCGTCGAGAATCAACCAGAAAGACAAAGTCACGAGTCATGTGGGCAAGACAATTATTGAACAACAATCTTTCACTATGCCACTTAGTGATTGATTAGGGTAAGAGTATTTAGTATAGCGGATTGTTTGATTAAGATTTTTATTTGGGTACTTAGGTTTGTATGCGTCACTTGGGTCAATTTGGGTAATTTTTATTAGGGAACAATAGTTGTAAGCAAATGGAACTTATTGTTCTCAGGGCCTTCACGGTCTTTATTTATAATGAAAATCTTCGGTGTTACAATCAGTGTAATAAATATAAAGTAATAAATATAATAAATGTAATAAATTACACTTATTCCCATGATCTTAAATCACGCTTGGGCCGCAGCAATTAGGTCAGTTTCTGGGGCTCACAGTATAGAGTAATATAAAAAATATTCATAGTCAGTTATTTAAAACAAAAGTGTTTGTGAATCTTTGTAGGGCTTACAAAATTAATAAGGTAACTGCGCAACATCATAGCGCAAAATCAGGAACGGGAAAGTATCTAGATATTAATTAAATGGTCTGAAATTTTTATTTAATCTGATTCTGCGATTTTTGCGATATTTGATCAGACATATTAAATTTAGATCATGTCATAATTAGAGCTATAATCTTGTGTTCTGTCTAGGATTGAGAAGTCTGGTCTTTTATAGATGAGACGGACCAAAAAGACTATCAGTCCTAATATAGCATAAAATTTTTGTAGCAAACATATATAGCCTAATTTTTTGTGATTTGTTGGGTTTAGATTAAGAGAGTACACGTAGGGCACCATACATATTAAATTCAGACAAGACTAAAATTATGATATTTTGTATATAAATTTTCGAAAAATCAAGCTATAAAAAATATAAATTAGCACGAATCTATACTACAATTTCACCATCGACTCATCAACCCATAGATTAATTCTTTATTTATTAATCATTGTACTGCATATCTACAAGGGTCAACATGTATTCTGATTGAACGGAATATAGAAATATCTATAATACAATTTTTCAGTTTTCTTCAATCTATAAATCTTCCTATCATTTGGCACCAATCACCAAGCTGGTGTCATCTATCATTCATTACCAATCTGCAGATCAAATTGTCAGCCATCGTATTTGGTTCAAAAAAAATAATCACATTTTTTTTTTGATTGGTTCGATCAACATTAATAATTATTAGTTAAGATTATTGATAAAATATTCTAATTCAAATACAGTTTTTTAGTTCGACTCTGTTATTTGCCAATAGCATTGTAACTTTCTTTTTGCATTTAACTAAGTATAATCTACATTTCTAGCATTGATCATCTTCAATTCAAAATTAAGAAATTTGTTAATGTTTCTATCCATTACTATAATATAATACTAAGCACATAGTAAATTTACCCTAATGTCTATTAACTGGAGAACCGTTGATATATCAAAAATCATTACACAATTGATAACTTTGCTTTACAATATATTTTTTGAATCCCATGGTTTTGTCTTTTTGTAAATTTCGCAATTTGATTGGTTGACTAATCCCATAGTGATATTTGACAAGTCGATACAATGAGTGATTTGTGTAATGGAGAATAAAAATCATGTTTATATTTGGACGGTTTCTCTTATTATGTCCATTTTGAAAAATAGTGCAATTTGTTTTTTTCCTAAAATTTTTTCCTGATATTCATTTGCCTGAAATGGCGAGTAACAAAATTTTTATAGTAGCTCATGATAGAGTTCATGATAATTTCAAAGAGATTAACTCAACATACTGTGTTAAAATTTTTAACAGTAACTGCAATAGAATCATGGTAATTCAATACAAATTAATTCACTCATAACTACAGCAAGTAAATTCTGTAACAGAATTATTTACAGTAACTTCACAATAAAAATCACAATAATTCCAATGCAAACCAACTATATACTGCATATCACTTATAGGTCCAAAGCATAAATATCTGATACCTGATAGCTAACTATTGCTAACAATTTGTGCCAAAATCTGATCTCAATTGGCATATAACAAAAAATATCAGAAGCATATCAGGTAAAAAATAAATATCATATATCAGATATTTATTTTTTTCTGATATGCTTCTAATATTTTTTGATATAAATCAGATTTTTAGTGCAAATAATTAACTATTGGGTATTAGATATTTATGCTTTGGACCTGTAACCAGAATGGTAAGTTCTGTAACAGAATTTCTTACAGTAATGCACAATGCAAACTAACTCAACCTTGACTACATACTGTGTATTATGAGAATAGCAAGTTATATAACAGAATTTTTTTACAATAACTCACAATAGAAATCATGATTATTTCAATGCAAACTTAATACTATAGTTAACAAAATAGCAAGCTCTACATATAACAGTATTTTTTACAGTAGTTTACAATATAATTCATGCTAATTCCAATACAAACTAACATAACCTTACTTACATATTGTGTGTTACCAGAATAGTGTAAGTTCTGTAACAATTGACGCATGATAGAAAACACGATATTTTACAGTGAAATTATGGTAATTTAATTTATACTATATGAGTGCTGCCAAGGAAAATCCTGTTATCAGGCTTTCAATTATATTATGTACTGGACAAAATCTATTTAATTTCTTAGGAAATATGCCTGGCACAAAATATAATTGAAAGCCTGATTGGTTTTTACTTGGTGGCACTCATATATCACCACAATAAGAGGATGATACTACACACTACCTGTTACACTAGTAAGAAATTAATAATAGATACATAGACTATTTCAAATATTTGATTAATAAATAAATTAACTGAATCAACTTGAAATCAGTACAGAACAATAAACTAATAAAACTAATAAGTTTATACATTGTTCTTGAATACTTTGGCAAATTATTTTATACTTACTGGTTAAATTTAAAACCTAAATAAGTGACTTAATGAGGAATGACAGATAATTTATAATTTTACTAAGATAAAATAACTTAAGGAGTAGCAAAAAAGTTTTTGACATATTTTAAACTATACTTATAGACTAAGTTTATATAAATATAAAAAATAGCTTGTTTTAATTGCACCCACTATTATGATTATTGCTAATTAAATAAAATAAGAAAACAAATTAGATAAAGTAAATAGTACTATTTATTTTTTGCAATAGCTGGAATAATTGGGAACCTATAGATTATTCTCACAGTAGAAAATAAGAATGTTATTTTTCATTTTGTATGTTGTTATAACAGCAGATCATATAATTTGTAGTAGTAAACAAATTTTACAAATTATATATCAATAGTACTCACAGATAATTAATATCTCAAAGTTTGGTTAAAGAGAATATAAGCCTGTGATTAAAGATAGCACAGTAGCTTTTAGTAAGTTAAAATATATTTAAGGCCTGGATCTGGCTTAGTTAAGTTTTATCAAACCATGTTTCTGAAAACTATAAGTCTTCCCTTATAATAATTAGAATCTACAATGTTTTAATTATATAGTTTATATTAAGAATCAGATCCTCTTTCCCTTTGTAGTTTAGTTTAGATATTAGTTTATTTGTTTAGTAAATTTTTTTATTGTTATATTATTTTTTTATTATTGTTATCTTGCATTTCTTGTATATATAATAAACCTTTCCCAATAACTAAACTTTGATTGTTAAATGATAATACTACATGTTTAAGTGTTATAAATCCAAACCTTTAGAGCTAAATTGGATTAACATCTGCAGCTCTCCTAATTGATAGTAATACTAGTTCTGTGCAATGTTATACATTATATAGCTACCTGAGTTTTTTTAAGTTTAATTATTATTTGAACCTAAGCATGTTTATAAACTTCAAACTAAACTCAGACTGAACTAATATTTCAAGTTCAAGTTCAGTTCGGGTTCATAAATTCTAGATTCAGTTTAGATTTGAGTTCAAAAATCTGCAAAATTTAAAGTTTGGTTTGTTTTTGACCATACCTGAACTGAAATGAACCCAATTTTGAAACACTACATCTTTGCATCATAGATACTCTCTTGTAGCACTTTTATATTTACCTTTAAGTTGACTTGTAAATTGTTGAAACTTTTATATGCTTTGATAGATTTATTTAAAATAGTTTTTTTATCAAAACTTTTAACTGTAGACTTTACTATACTAAGAGTATCTATTGTTTCATTGGCTTATAAAGGTATATTATTACTTCTCAGAAAAAACCTCTGTTTATTTATTAATCACAAAAAAGTTGTTGGGTTAAAGGAAGTGTTGATATTGATGTTGATGTTAATAATGTTGATGGCTTTGTTTTGGGATATTTATTCCAAAAAGCATTAATTTTAATGCTATCAGCCTATTTTAAAAAAACTAATGAGAGCTATATTCACAATCCCACCTATCAGAATGTGCTAATAGATACAAGTACCTGAACGAACCCCACTTATCTAAAGTTATTATTCTTATTATACTTATATTTTTATTTTTCAAAAGTTTTTGTGCCGTATCAAAAATTTTTTGTAAACACAACTCATCTTTGATACTTTTTAGTATATTAAAGAAAGCATAGTATGCCCTATCCTTATTTGTGGCCTTGTAATTTTCTTGTATTATGGTTACAAATTATATATGTAATTACTATTTGGCAGAGTAAAATTTAAAATAGGCTGTATAAGGAATGTTATCTGTGTTTTTTTTAACATACATATTAACAAAATAATCTCAGCAAAAAATATAAAAAATTTCAACAAAAAAAAAAGACAATTTAACCTTCCAATTTATATAAATGTGTTTGTTTTTTTGAAAAAATATGCATAAATATACAGTGTAATCAAATCTGAAATTTTATTGGTGAACATTGTATAGTTTGAAGTAAAAGTAGAGTATTCTCCATTAAAAATACTTGATTTCATTGTTTTCTTGAATATATATATTAGCATAATGTATTAGTTGACATGCTATATGAAAAAAATTAAACTAAAAAAACCTTTTTAGCTCTTAAATTCAAAAAATTTAAATTTTAAGATTATAAAAAAAATTTAAAATTTCAAGAACATAAATAAACAACAAAAATAAAAATTTTACTAATCAATAAATTTCAATATTATATAAAAATCAAAACAAAAAAATTTCAATATTAGGAGTAATGTAAAAATCAAAACATTCAATAGCTGATTAAATTTCAAGATCAAAAGATCAAGTATAATATAAAAATCAAGATTTAAAATCAAAACAAAAATAAGATTCACTAGGCAATCAAATTTTAAGTATAATATAAAAATGCCAATAAATTTTAATAATATAAAAATCAATACAACATATTATACTATCCCTTAAACCGTTTTCCAAGCAAATTTGCCTGGAATTTATAAATTATTTAATAAATGTTTTTGTAACACCAAATTGTGATAAGTAAAAGCCCCCCTAATGCATGATTTTTTGTGACCGGAAGAACCTAACCAATCATTTAATAATAAAATTTCCAGGCAAATTTGTCTGGAAAACAGTAAACGATTTTTTTTTAAAAAAAGTTGATATAAATGTTTAAGATCGACGATCCAAAATTAGCATTAACGTTATCGTTATCGTTACCGTTACGTTAATGCTAATTTAGGACTGTCGATCTTAAACATTTATATCAACTTTTTTTAAAAAAAAATGTCTACTGTTTTCCAGGCAAATTTGCCTGGAAATTTTATCAAATGGTTAGTCAGATTCTTCCGCATTAACGAATATATGTATACACGCATGTGATACGTATTTATGTATATACGTACACATGCAAGTATTTACATGTTAGTGCCATGTTCTGTTTATCAATAAAACGTATTAGGATTTTGCTCTGTCTTTGTCTTATCTAACTACAATTAATGTATTGTCATAATGCAGGCACTTAAGTATCGCGTCAAAGATAAAAAGATAAATTAGACAATTGGCACGTTGGAAATAAAATGTATGGTTTAAAATCATATGAAATAACTCTGATAAATATGTACATATTTACATAAGTACACTGCTGGCTCCCTGAATTAGATATGGCCAAATTACTGTTTGTGTTATGGGAGCGAATATAAAAATCAGAAATCGATGGGATTAATGAAAAATAATGCAACAATTTCTCCCTCATAATGAATAAATCGAAATTTTTTGTATTGGTGGTTGTAAGGAAGTGATGTTGTGTCTTACATTCGATTAAGAATTGTCTTTTGAAACCTACCGTTACGTATTATTACCACTTTTTTTAACTGCTACAATCTTTTTTTTTACTTAATTCTATTGAGCCACCCTTAAAATTATCAAATTGTATCTTACTTTGTGGTTTTCAAGTTTATCTGTTACGCTATTATTTTCTTTTTTTTTTTTTTTGATAAAAAAAATTTAAATGTCACTCGAAGAGGTTTCTGACCCACACTATTCAGTTACATTTGAACACGATTTTCATGGCGAATTGATAATCGATTACGAACTCATAGAAGTCATCAATAACGAAGAACGCAAATCTAATGAACAAGTTTATGTGCATAGAGAGATAGATGTGGGTGCTAGTAGAGGAAGGGGAAGAGGTAGAGGAAGGAGTAGAGGAAGGGAAAGGGGAAGAGGAAGAGGGAGAGCAAATAGTGAAGGAAGAGGTAATGATTAAAAGGAGCAAAGTAGTAACATAGATATAGAATTACAAAATCCTACCTTTAATCCTATTCAAAATATTCAGCCACTCTACGCAGGGTATGTGACACTCCCCCATGAATATTAATTAGAAATCGTTACTCCGCTTTCACTTTTTCAGTTGTTTTTTATCGACGCGCAATTGCAATCAATGGTTGTGAATACAAATACATACGAACAGGTAAAAGGTAGAGACGGCGGCCGTCCTTGGAATCTGTTAACTTTGAATGAGTTAAAAATTTAGTTTGGGTTAATTATATATATAGGAGTTCATAAAATTAATGCTATTGAAGATTTGTGGAATAATGATGAAAAAAAAGCATTACACGAGATTAAAAGATTTATGTCTATGGTTAGGTTTGAACAGATTAAATGTTTTTTTCATATTTCGCCTCCAGGTGAACTCCATCCATTTTGGTTTTTCAAGGTAGAGCCATTTGCATCACATATACAAGATGCTGTCAAAAAATTTTATGTTCCTAGTTCAAATGTTTCTGTTGACGAAATGGTTGTGCGCTTTTCTGGACGAAGTGTTCACACGGTAAGGATGAAGAATAAACCAACCCCAGAGAGTTACAAAATTATTTCACTATGTGATCGTGGGTATACTTGGGCATTTATGTTTACGTCACATGTTGAAAAGGATACATCCATAAGAACAATTCCCAGCCTTAATCATACTGGATGCGTTGTTGCGCATTTAGTTAGTAAACTTCCTCGTAATAAGATGTATCACGTGTACATGGATAACTACTTTTCCAGCATACCTCTCTTTAAATTTTTATGTGAAAATGGTATTGGTGCTTGTGGCACTGCTCGTACTAATTCTGCCGGATTTCCTAAAGAATTAAAGAATAAGGAATTATCTTTAGAATGGAATATGCTTTTGAGTAAGGTAATTAACGATGTTTTGGCTATTTTATGGATTGACAATGGTCCGGTAACCATGTTGTCTACGATTCATGAAATATCTGGAGATAATTGTAAAGTTATCCATAACCGGCGACGACCACATAAAACTAGTTCTAACGCAAGTGTGGTGCGTAGTATTTTTGGAGATGCGCATCGGAAGGAATTAGCAATTTCACAAATAGTTGATGATTATAACCATCACATGGGAGGTGTTGACATCGCTGACCAACTCCGTGGATATTACAATTGTCAACTAACAGTTAGGCGTACGTGGCTCCCTTTATTTTTCTGGATCTTGGATACTGTGATCGTAAACTGTGTACTTCTTCATCATAAGGTTACTAACACGAAAATCTCAAGCAAAGAATTTAGAATAAGTTTGGCATGGGATTTAATCACTAGTACCTTAAATAATAAAAAAAAGAATAAACTATCATCTGATCAAATATCATCTCAAGCACCATCAAAAGGGAAACAAACTGTTCACGGCACAAAAAATTTTGAGTTGCCATTAACCCGTTTGTTAGATGGGGATCATTTAGCCAAATGAAGAGAGAAAAGAGAAGCTTGTGTGTATTGTCATTATTTATCACAACGTGGTGAAAGAAAAATTAATTCTGATAACCCTCCACAAAGTAATCTGTAGTGCATTAAATGTAAAGTGCCTTTATGTAGCTCCAAACCAAGACCGTTTTGTTTTAGAGACTTTCATTCCAAAAATCATAAAAACTAGTTTTAATTCCGGATTTCACTTTATTCGTAACCCACATTAATAATAACGATAAATAAATAAGGACAAAAAAGCAAACTGGCAATAAATAAATAAATAAATAAATGAGGTAAGAAAAAAAAAAAAATAAGTGCAAAAAAAGTATGTACAAAAAAAGTAAGCGCAAAAAAAAAAAAAAAATGCAAATAAATAAATAAATAAAAATGTAAAGGCAAAATTTGATTTTAATAAAACTTATCTGAGTTTTTAATACTCCGGGTATGTACTGTACTACAAGTGCAATTATGGTTTTTAGTTGCCATCTTATTCACCGATCCAAATACCAAATATGTTAAGTTAAATAGGTTGCAAGATAAAAAGTAATACTGTTATTATTATGATATTGCAAGTGCTAGATACCGATAACTATTAAAATAATAATGCCGTGACTTGCGCAGAACCTTGATTACTATGCAAATAACAATTTTGAACACAATTTTGAAGGTCAGGACAGTTTAATATGGCGGCACAAATAGTAAAAATTTTCCAGGCAAATTTGCCTGGAAATGATCTACAGATTAAGGGATATCTCTTAAACCGTTTAAAAATCATGCCAAATTTGGCCTGAATTTTACAATAAAAATACTTCTGATCTATTTTTTTAAAAATTTAATATATTTA
>CAJVPY010005050.1:0-11894 GCA_910591965.1 Dentiscutata erythropus
AAGCTACGCCTCAGGTTAGGTAGTATCTATTGGTTTGGAAGTAGGTTATGGTCAGAGGGTTTAAATGGGTACCCCCCAAGTTGGGGTACAGGTATGGCAGATAGTGTAGAACCTTCGGGCAGACTACTTAAATTAGACACTCAAAAGGTACACGTGTGGCTATATGTACCCTTACTATAATTGAAAAACATAACTATCTAATAAAACGTCCTCCGGCTAAAGAGGTTACCTTAATACCGGAAAAAAAAATAATAACTATACTGTACTATATTTTACAGTAACATTTTATCTTGTTTGTTTTCATTAATAAAATGTCATAAATATTAACTATTATATATATAGGGAATTATTTTTTATACCCCCTAATTTATTAACTATACTCCCTGCAGATTTATATTTTTTTAAAACTTTAAGCGAAGATATCATGATAACACCAAGTCAATTTTGATGAATCTTTTTTTCTTTGCATTATACAGATTCGTAGAATTCAAATAAAAAAAAATTCATTGAATTTGGCCTATTAGTTGCTGAGATATCATTGCTCAATGTTTGAAAAAAATCAAAATGTCTATTAAAACAAACAATACAAATTTTTTTTAAACTTTGAGCAAAGATATATCAGCAACCACTAAGCCAAATTCGATGAATTTTTTTTTATTTGAATTCTACGAATCTGTAAAATGCAAAGAAAAAAAATTTGTCAAAATTAACTTGGTGATTGTCATGATATCTTCGCTCAAAGTATTAAAAAAACTCAAAATGTATATCAAAACAAAAGCTGTATCAAAATTTTCTCAAAGTTTGAGCAAGAATATCTCAACAACTACCAAGCCAATTTCGATGAATTTTTTTTATTTGAATTCTATGAATCTGTAGAATGCAAATAAAAAAAAATCATCGAATTTGGCTTGGTGGTTGTCAAGATATCTTTGTGCAAAGTTTGAGAAAAAGATTGGTGTAGCTTTTGTTTTGATATACGTTTTGAGGTTTTTTTAAAACTTTGAATGAGATATCTTGACAACCACCAAGTTAATTTTGATGAATTTTTTTTCTTTGCATTCTACAACTTTGTAGAATTTAAATAAAAAAAAATTCATCGAAATTGGCTTAGTGATTATTGAGATATCCTCGCTCAAACATTAAAAAAATTTTGGCGCAGCTTTTGTTTTAATATACTGTTACAAGTGAACTATAGCCTTCTTTAAAATATAGTACTTGCAACATAGCACACGGCGACAGGGATCTATGTAGAGTCAGAATAGATATGAAGTGGTGTGGAAGTAGAATATTACTTCAATACAAAAGTAGAAAAGGTATAAAAAGTATAAAAGGTACTAAATATATAAAAGGTACAAAAGGTATAAAAGGCACAAAAGGTATAAAAAGTATGAAAGGTATGAAAGGTACAAAAGGTATGAAAGATATGAAAGGTATGAAAGGTATATTTCGTCTATCATCTAATTGCCGACTATCCGATAGTCCATTTAACATGTATTGTAGCTCGTTACGATCGTCATGATCTTCTGGATCTTTTGGGAACATAATCTTTAATATGTTTCTAGGCGTTTACACGTTCTATAACATTTCCACCTCTTTAAGAACGAATTCCATGAGTTAATAATTCTTCAAAACTTTCATTGTCTAATCGATTAAGGCTACTCATAGAGAGGTCTTGAGTATGGTAGAGCTGTGACAAATTCCAGTGTTGAAAGACTTGGTATGTATATTTAGCGCATCTCTAAATATTACCGGTTCGGCGAGATCCTAATCGGGCTCTACTTTTCTCTTTGATTTCTTTAAGAACATTGTAATCATTAGCAAAATCACTTCATAATTTTCCCAAATAATAACAAATTTCTAAAGTTCTAATTCATTTCTTTTTTTGACTTCCTTTTAAAGGTCAGCTCAAACAGGAAGTAATTTCAGTAATTTGGTTTTCCCAAGTAGAATTTGGTATTGGTTTGGCTCTAATAGGAGAGTTCATATTTTGGTTTGTTAAGTCTTTTACAATCTTTTTAATAGGCGTTTCTTGGTTGGATACTTCTGGTTCATTATAGATAAGGTCATCTAAATTTGGTTCTGGGAGGTATTCATCCAGTGAATCATTTGTAGTTGATACTTGACTTCCTTCAAGCATAAATGATGTAAGAAGATTGGTTTCGGTTGCTATAGCAATTTGATTTCTGGTGAGTACAAGAGTATTGTTCTGAGTATAGAGATCTTGATTCTAATGAGTAATTAATTCGGCAAGAGTGGCTAAAGTTTGATGTTGTAAATTTTCTATTTCCGGTTAATTTCTGTTTCTGTGAATTGGTAAAAATTTCAAACAAAATAAAATTTAACTTCTATATATATTTAAAATACTATTAGTGACTATAAAGATTACTATTCTGTAATTGTCAATAGAATGAAAATAAATAAAGGTACTACTAAAATAAAATAAATACTATTTTGAATCAGATTCACACAGTATAAATTAATAAAGTAATAATATAAATAACAGTAAATAAAAATAAAAATTGTGTAAAATACAATAGAAATTGGCCAAGTGAAACATTCGCGGAATGTCCTTTAGTAGTCCGTACTGGAACTGTAGTGCACCAGGTACACCAGACTACTGCAAGTCTTGAACTCACAATCCAACAATGACTATGATCATTCTTAACCACTAAACTACAAGTGTAATTATACTAAATTTCAAATTTGTACTCCTTTTAAAGATCAATTATTTCGTCATTTTGATCCAATCAACTCATCGAATTTAAGCACATTTTGTCGATCGTGATTAACTTAAATTAAAAAGTAGATGTTGTAATCTCCGGTTTTAAATCTTTTTGTCTTTCTTTCTTTCTCTTTTTTTTTCAATATGGTTAAACACTATATTACATCCCATGCTAAACGTAGTCTAATTCGCAGTGCTAATAGAAACAACAACAATAACGATAACAATAATAATAATAATAATAATAATAATAATAATAATAATAACAATAACAAGGTTATCATTATTTCCGATAACGAAGAGGAAGAAGAAGAAGAAGAAGGGGTTCTATGTATGATTTCAGTAGTATACCCATATACTTTTGAAGCTGTGAGTTTTACCAAAGAACAAAGGTAACTAAATAATAATACTAAAATAAATAAATAAATAAAAATAAAATTAAAAAAATAATAAAAAAAAAATAATCAAAATTTTGTAGATGTCGTGCAGAGTATCAAACTTTGACGGCGCGATTAGGTGTCCTTAACCAAGATATTTTGAGGTTTCAATATCTTGTTCAGTAGGAGCGAGCTCATGATTTGATGAGTCAGAGGGTAGCATTAAACCATAGAATAGAGTGTTTAAAGGCATTTTGTTAGTTTAAAAGATATAGCCTTGAGTAATAATTTGTAATTCTGTATCTATTTTCTTTTTTAATAAAGTTAAATATTCTATATGTTTAAAAATAAAATTGAAAATTTCCTGTGTTTTCCATCTCCTTTAAGAATTTTCTCTGAAAATTCTAATTTTCTATTACAATAGCAGGTTGCCAATTTGGTTTTTCATAGTATTTGGCGAGTTGGTTGCTATTGTAGTACTTCTTTAAAGGTTGACTTTGTAGTGTGCAAAGTTTATAGGCACTATTGTTCAATTTGTTTTTAATAATGAAAGGTCCTATTCGTTTATCTTCAAACTTTGCAAAGCGGGAGGCTTCAATATCTTTTTGTTGTACTCATACTTTATCACCTATTTCGTATTCTTCTGGTCTTATTTTAGAATCAAATTGTACTTTCTGTTTCTTTTGGGATTTTTCAGTGTTTTTTTGAGCTTTTTCATGTTGGTAGGGTAATTCATCTATTAGTTCGAAGGCTCTTTGTAATATACTATCTTCTAATGCCATTTCTTCATCTAATACATCGGGTTCTATCAGGAGAACAGTTTTGATAGGTAGAATGGCTTGATGTCCATATACCAACTGAAAAGGAATATATCCTGTAGTTGTATATCGTTTGGTTCTATATGCAAATAATACAGCAGGTATATGTATATCCCAGTCTTCATCAGTTTTTTTTACTTTTGCAAGAGAGTTGCAAAGTGTTCGATTTAATCGTTCAACTATTCCATTAGTTTGGGGGTGAAGAGAATATGTGTTTAATTAAGAACTTTTCACACAATATTCTAACAACTTTACTAATAAAATTCTTTGCATTGTCCGAAAGAATTATTTTAGGTACTCTATGTCGGCATACAATTTCTTTAAAGATAAATCTAGCGAGTATTTCTGCACTAGCATCTGGCACGGCTTTAGCTTCTAGCTAGCGAGTAAGGTAGTCAGTAGCAACAATAATATAACAGTTGCCTTGGATAGTAATAGAGAGAGGTTCTACTAGGTCTATACCAATTCGTTCAAAGGCTCTTCCTACTTGTATAGTTCTTTTCGTCTTCCTTTTTCATACTTCTGGCAGGTTTCACATAATTGTATATAACTTTTGATATCTCGATACATTTGGTCCCAATAGTATCGTTCGGATATTTTATAATACATAGCATCAGTTTCTAAATGTTCGACAGTGGGATGACTATGCATCATGTAGAGGATAGGTTCAACTTTGGTCTATTTAATTACTCATATAGGTTTGGTAGGATCTTTTCAGTTCTTCTTATAGAGCAATTTATTTTTAAGTTCATAATATCTAGATTGTTTAATAATCGTCTTTTGTTCATTGTTAGTTAGTTCAGGAGGTAATATATCTGATTCTAAATATTCTACTAAGTTTTGATACTGGTCTAAATTCATGTAGCAGGGGTTGAGAAAGAGGAATGTGTCTGGATCGGTAGTCTTGAAAGGGCATCAACATTAGAATAGATTCGTCTGGGTTTATGTATAATAGTAAAGTTATACGGTTGTAACTTCATTATTTATCGGCCTAAGCGTCTTTTAGGTTGTGATGATTTTAACCATTTAAGAGCAGAGTGGTTAGTTACTAGAGTAAAGTGGTTTGTGCCAAAATATTTATAGAAGTGTTCAATGGCCTATACTATAGTAGCACATTTTAATTCTGTGGCTCCATAGTTAACTTCTTCTTTCTTTAAACTTTTGCTAGCATATACAATAGGGTGTTCCTTTTGGTCATCAGATATTTGGCTTAAAGTAGCTTCAAATCCTGTATAGAAAGCATCGGTTGCTAAGATGAATTCTTGTTTATAATTCAGATAGACAAGAATAGAAGCAGTGATAAGTTGTTGCTTTAATTCATCAAAAGCTTTTTGATGTTGAGAGGTCTATTTATAAGGATAGTCGTTATGCAGCAGTTGGTTAAAAGGATGGGCAATGGAGAAGAAGTTTTTAATAAACCTTCTACAATATCCGGCAAGGTCTAAGAAGGATCGGACTTGTGTAGTGTTTTGCGGAGGCTGAATATTTTGGACAGCAAGGGTTTTAGCTAGGTCAGAAGAGATTCCTTTTGCTTCTATAATATGTTCTAAGAAAGGTAATCGTTTTATCCAAAAAATATACTTATCAAGATTGAGTTTCAATCCAGCTTTTCTGATTCTAGTAAATACTTCACATAAATATTTAATATAGTCCTCAAAGATCTGTGAGAATACATTAATATTATCTAAGTAGACTACTACATATTTATAAGCAATGTCTTTGTAGATTTTTGATTTATTAAACATTGGAAGGTTGTGGGGCATTACACAATTCAAATAGCATTACGTTGAACTCATAGTTACCATATCTTGTAATGAAAGCAGTTTTCTCTCTGTCATCCAGGTGAACTTTAACTTGCCAATATCTACTCATAAAGTTTAAAGTAGAAAAATACTTAGCTCTGGCTAGCGAATCTAGCATTTCATTAATCCTAGATAAGGGGTATTGATCTTTCTTCATAATAGTATTTAGTTTACGATAGTCAACATAAAATCTTTTCTTTCCATTTTTCTTGGTAACAAGTATAACAGGAGAGGTCCATGGGCTAGAAGATTCTCATATTAATTTGTTATCCAGCATTCGTTGTACTTCTTTATTAATAAAGGTTTGTTTGGTAAAAGGTACCATATAGGGTCTAGAACTTATGGGAGGTACATCTTTGGTGAATATTTGATGAGTCACCAGGTCAGTTTTTCCAAGTTGAGACATATTCTTTGCAAATAGGTCAGAGAATTCCATAAGTAACTGGTGGAATTGGGCTCCTTGGTCTGGGTCTAAAGGTCCTATTTTTGGTGCGATTTCGGTAGTATAAATTTCATAAACTTGTCTGCTTCTATCATTTTCTATATCTTCAAGTAGTTTTTAATCTTGCTTAGGATAGTTTAAAAATTTCCAGTCTCTTCAACAGGGTCTTGAGAGAAGAGAGATTTATCATAGAGGTTCTTCATTTGACGATGGAATTGTTCAAATTTATTAACTTTAGTCTGTAACATGGCAATAGTTTGGGCTTGCTGTTCAGAGGCTTGAACTTGTTTTTGCAAATAACTAATTATTTGACCTTGCTGTCAAATCTGTTCCTGTAATAAATTAATTATTTTCTGTTGAGTAGGTTGTGCAGGAGGAGGTAGAGAAAGTTCGGGTTCAGGCTCCGGCTATTGAGAGTGAGCTTCGTTATAATATTCTTGGCAACAGTTTCCAAATTGCTCAAGTTTAGTTTGGATTTAGCCATAAGGCAATTATTACAGAGTGCTACAGTTCCTTGAAAATTTCTTTGCAAGTTTTCTATAGCTTTCTATTGATCAAAATCTGGATGGCTGATATCAAAAGACTCAGCTAAGATTCTTTGTAATTCTGTTTCTTCGGTTTCGCTTAATCAAACTTGCGAGGCTCTCATTATAATATTAACATCTTCGTATTTGTAGTCTTGGTTGGAGCAATCATTAGCAGGAGGCTCGAGAGCATGGGCGAGACATTCAGTACTTTTGCCTAATTGGATCATGGCTAGTCGAAAGATACGGCTTTGATTAAGATCATAGGCATGTCCAGCATTTCTGGTAGACTCGGTATAATATCGAACTTGGGTTCACAAGTTTAGATTGGAGTCCTATTCTACATTACTAGCAGCCTTGTAAGCATACAATTGTTCTAAATTACAAAACCAGGAGTCTTCTTGAATAGTGTCAAGTTTATATATTCTGGATCTAATACATTCTTCTTTGCAGAGTTTACATCGAATAAGAGTTCCTTTGCCATCACCGTTAGTAAAGTATTCTATGCTTCGAGGGTCATTTCTATCAAGCTCTTAGTGGAAATGAGTTCAACAAACTTTACAAACTAAAGTTTGCTCTAACATTTTTAGGTCTTTAGGCTTTTGAGATACTTTACATTTACAACAATAGTTAACTTGGTGTGAAGAGTAATGGTATAGTCGTTGGCTTTCAACTTCACTTGGAGAGCATCTACACACATATCGTTGGTTTTTCAAAATAGAATTATTCTGAGGACAATTCATTCCAATATAACCATACCGGTTGCATCAGTAGTATTGGTTTTCAGGGCAGTTCTTGTAGAAGTGGCCTGGTTGGGAACAGGTCCTACATGTAGATCGTTTAGGAGCTTGCTTAAAACAATATACGGCAAGATGACCATATCGATTGCACCTAAAACATCAGTTGTTTGGGCAGTCAGCAAAAAGGTGGGCAGTGGAAGAGCAATCAATTCCTACATCCTTGGTTGACGTTGGAGTAGAGTCTGGATCTAGAGGTAGAAGCAACAGGTTGATCTATTTCAATCATGTAAGCTTTTCGAGAACTGAGATATTCTTGTTCAAATTGTTGTAATTCTTTTTTATCTACAACTGTAGGTTGGGTAGGTAGTGGTTGGTTATGTTCATAAATGGTTAGAACATGGATGTTTTTCTTGTTCCACTTGAGAGTATAAGCTTTATTTTTTCAATTATAGCTAGCTTCAACTTTTTGTAACTAGTCATTTTCTAAGAGCAATGAGTAGAAGACAATATTCATTACTTCTATATCAAGAGGGATAGTTACTAGTAGATTAGTGGTGGCAGAAATAACACGTCATCACGTGACCGAAGATCACTTCCGAAGTAGCTTCCGGCCGGACGATCTATGTCTACCAAAGGGAAAAATTAAAAACTTGAGTGAAAATATCTCCACAAATACCTGACCAAATTCTATGAATTTTTTTTTATTTGAATTCTATTAATCCATAGAAGTCAAATAAAAGAAAATTCATCGAATTTGATTAGATGGTCATGGAGATATCTTTGCTCAAAGTTAGAGAAAAATCAAACCAGCTATCAAAAATAGAAGCTGCGCCAATTTTTAAAGAAATTTGAGCGAGGATATCTCCATAACCACCTGACCAAATTCTATGATTTTTTTTTTATTTGAATTTTATGAATACATAGAATTCAAATAAAAAATTTTTTATTGAGTTTGGTCTGATGGTTGTGGAGATATCTTCGCTCAAAGTTAGGGAAAAATCAAACTAGCTATCAAAAATAGAAGCTGCGCCAATTTTTAAAGAAATTTAAGTGATGATATCTCCATAGCCACTTAACCAAATCTGATGAATTTTTTTTATTTAAATTTTATGGTTTCATAGAATTTAAATAAAAAACTTTCTTAGAACTTGGTCAGGTGGCTATGAAGGTATTCTCACTCAAATTTTTTAAAAATTGACACAGCTTCTATTTTTAATAGCCGGTTTGATTTTCTCTAACTTTAAGCAAAGAAACTATTTAATTAAATTTGACAGGTTTTCTTTTATTTGAATTTTGTGGATTCATAGAATTCAAATAAAAAAAGCTTTTTGGAAATTGGTCAGGTAGCTATGGAGTTATTCTCGCTTAAATTTTCTAAAAATTGGTGCAACTTCTATTTTTAATAGCTGGTTTGATTTTCTCTAACTTCAAGTGAAGATATTACCTACCATGACTATTTAATCAAATTCAATGAGTTTTCTTTTATTTAAATTCTGTGGATTCATAGAATTCAAATAAAAGAAGCTTCTTGAAAATTGGTTGGGTGGCTATAGAGGTATTCTCACTTAAATTTTCTAAAAATTGACACAGCTTCTATTTTTGATAGCTGGTTTGATTTTCTTTAACTTCAAGCAAAAATATTACCATGACTATCTAATTAATTCGATAATTTTTCTTTTATTTAATTTCTGTGATTTGATAGAATTTAAATAAAAAAAAGCTTCTTGGAAATTGGTCAAATAGCTATGGAGATATTCTTGCTCAAATTTTCTAAAAATTGGCACAGCTTTTATTTTTGATAGCTAGTCTGATTTTTTCTAACTTTAAATAAAAATATTACCATGACTATCTAATCAAATTCGATGAGTTTTCTTTTATTTAAATTTTGTGAATTTATAAAATTCAAATAAAAAAAGCTTTTTGGAAATTGGTCAGGTGGCTATAGAGGTATTCTCGCTCAAATTTTTTTAAAAATTAGCACAGCTTCTATTTTTGATAGCTGGTTTTTAAACTGACAATTTACTTTTGCACAGAACAGAATAACAAGAATTTTATTGCTATTTTAAATTTTCCGATTGAGGTGTAAACAAAATATCAAAATACATATAAGTGTTTTTATAGTATTAAAATAGATAATAAAATGAAATAGTATAAGCATATACTGTGTATATATGCATTCTTGCATATTGTATATATTAATTATGCAGTAAGATGGCCGAAGTAAGTAAATCAAAATTGCCATATTTGAATTTATTAAAAAGTTGCTAAGACTGGTCAAAGCTAGTAAAATAATTAATTCAGCTAATGATTATATTATTCTACTTATTAAATAATTGTAATTTTACTTTACCAATATGCTATATAGTACTAATATATTTATATAAATATCACCTTAATACCAAAAAAAAAATACCTATATAAATAGCTAATTTCAATTTTCATGATTTCATCTTAAAGGAAATTTTATTTTCTAATAATATATAAATTAAAAATCAAAATAACAATATTTTAAAAATCAAAGTAAAAAACTTATCTTAAAAAATAAACCAAATATCAACCTCAAATGTAGTGTTGGGATCTGTTTAACTAAACATCCGGATATCTGTAGATCATCTGGATATTCAGATACTTAATTTAATTTGCGGATGCTAAATCCGGATGCCTATTAAAATATCGGATCTATCCGGATGATCATCTGAATAGTTATATAATATTATGAGTGCCGAAAAATCAGTTGGTAAGTATGAAATAATTTGCTGATCAAAGATATTCGAAAATAATGTATATACTTATTAGTTTTATTAGTTTATTGTCGTACTGATTTGGTCGATAAACAATCTTTTATTCAAGTCGATTCAGTCAATATTATTTGTTAATTGAAATATTTGAAATAATCTATGTATTTATTCATGCTGATTATGATTTCTATAACTTGATTTTTCTGAAATTTATACACAAAGTATTGTTATAAATTTTGGTCTTATCTAAACTCAAGTTGCATAGTGCTATACTTACACTTGTACTATATTATAATAGTGTATATAATATAAACCCAATAGATCACAAAAAATTAGGCTATATATATACGTTACAATAATTTTATGCAATATTGGTACTAATAGTTTTTTTTGGTCCGTCTACAAAAACCAGACTGGCTAAGTCTAAGACAGAGCACAAGACCAGGTTTTAGTCAAACTAACTAATAGCCCTAATTGTGTACATGATCTAAATTTAATATGTTACATCAAATATTGCAAAATACAGAATTAGATTAACATAAAATTTTAAACCACTTAATATCTAGATACTTTCTCATTCCTGGTTTTGCGTGATGCTGTCACACAGCTACCTTATTTTACAATAACTTATAATAGAAATCATGGTAATTCAAATGCATACAAACTCAGTTGCACTAATTAATTAAAAAATCAGTGATGTCTAGGCATAACGATTTTTCTTGTTATATATAAAATCTGAATACATCCATATAGATATCCGGATTCTAATATTTTAATTTAGAAGAATATTCAGATGAATATTTTTTGAAATGGATATTAATCCAGATATCCGAATTGTCATCTGGATCTCAACACTACTCAAATGAAGCCATCAATATTACTATCGACAGTAAAACTAAAACCTGCTTATACTGTAGAAAACTTAGACCAATCACTGAATTTATAAGGATGATTAGAAGTAGAATGGCAATTAACATTTTGTGCAATACCTGTACTGATCAAGATAAAAGATATAGATTAAATAAAAAAGCCAAAGCAACTAATAATAAAAGTACTCAACTACTTCATTTAAATGAAAATATTTAACTATCACCCTTGGATAAAAATATTTAATCATTACTTTTAAACAAAGATAATGTAGATAGGATAGTATTAAAAATAGCAGTGATGAACTTATTTATAATATATATAATATTGAAGAGCTTGTTAATATCAAATTTAGAAATAGTGAAGAAAAAGATGAACTCATTAAATTCTCTGTAATAGTAAAACTTGAAAGCGAATTAGTTAATAAAGAAATAATGTCTTTAGAAATTGATCAAAATGAGAATGCAGAGTTTTGTGAAGTTATTAATACATTACTTTTACCTCTTCAAGCAGAATCAAAATATTATTGGGAGTTTTGCAATTTATATATAAATAAGAAGAATAATCAGTTTACAAAATGCACAACAGCTTATTTAAGATGCACTCAAAGAATTAATCATCAATATAAGTAGGGTGCAGAGTGGGCTGGGCTAAACCTGAAAATTAGCGGGCTGGGCTAGGCTTGGGCCTAGTTTCGGGCTCCATTTTTATAAAGCGGGCTGGGCTCGGGTTAGGCCTAAAAAATATCAGGCTGGTCCCAGGCCTCTATAATATACCCAATTAGGCTCGGTAAACCCTAGAGGTAGATTACGTATATACGCATATATATACTATAGGTATTTTCAAATATGCTTTTGCTTTTTG
>CAJVPY010005051.1:0-11893 GCA_910591965.1 Dentiscutata erythropus
GAAAACTAAGATTCTAAAGGTACTATTATAATCCGTACAAGGTTGATAAAAATTATATAACAAATGCAACATTTGTAAATCTCTCTTGTAAAGATAAAGCTTCACCTTAATATTAAATTTTACTTTCTAACCTTCCCACTGAATTCAGATGGCTCCATTGTCCGAGGACCTATATCAAGGCATCTCTTGCCGTAATTAGAGTTCTCGGGTCGAGTCCTATGCAGTAGCGCCATATCCATCCATAAACAAACATGTGGTTGCAATCTACTAGTCCGTCTGAATTTGGGAAATAAACAATGCTGATCTTTTGGAGAGGTAAGCCAAATCCCCACTTTTTGTTGAAAAATTTTGAAAAAAAGGCAAAGAAGTGAAAAAAAGATAGTAGGCACCACTTGGCTAGAAAAAAGAAGTGTGGCTTAAAAGAAGCCTGTTCTTTACTGTTCTCTAGTTGTTTCGCAACTAATAGTTTCATCAATGGAAGGCTTGAACTTCTATCACCTCCATCTAACCACCAAAATTTCATATACAAGGGCACTATCTTCTGCCAGTTATCTTGTATACAGACGCTTTTGGCTTGTATGCTGAATATATAAAGGAGTCACCCAGAATAGAGAAAGGTTAACTAACCTTTATAAAAACTGCCTTGTTGATTTACCCCACTACAGGTTACTACTCTCCAGTATCGAAAATAGGCTTTTCTTTTTGTCAGAAAATTTGGTCCAAATGATCGTCAGGAAGAGTTAATGATTTTTGACTTTATTGTATATATGATCTAATCTACTATATACTTGGTTGTCTGCTACTATGTATCTAAATATATTAATACAGGTAATATCTAATTTAGATCCAATTAAAATTTTAGCATATAAATTTAAAATATGATGTATACTATAATAGTTTATAATATTCGTATATAGAAATAGATGAATTCTATTGACTTTGATTTTTAACTAATGGTATCTACCCTGTATATTAAAAATCTACCGGTATCTACTGGTAGATACCGGTAGATACCAGTGGTAGATATTTACCAGTAGCTACCAACTCACATTACTACTAGCATGTAACTATTTGTATAACTATCATAATGTCGTAGAGTGCTGTATATAGTACCCAGTGTGATATGATTTTTACATAGTGAAAAATTAAAGATCACGAGCATTATACAATAGTTTATATTACATGATATATATAAATAATATTTTAAAAAATTGATCTACATTATTTGTTACACTGGATACTGTATATAATAACTATCCATATAACTATACATGTAACTATCCATGTGTAACTATCATATAACTATCGTAACTGTCTAATTATTAAAATTTTTAGTATCAGGTATGATGATATGTTGTATGTACATATATACATATATTTAAAATTTGCATCAGCTAATACCTACTTAATATAAATTTCACTTTAACTCTAAAGAATCTCATTGATTTGATGTTAGTATACAGTACTGCAATAACTAAAGAAACCCAGAACCATGTGCTCAATATGAAGTTTCTCAATACTTATCTGTATATAGTAGCTAATAAATAGATTAGTGTCAATTCTACTTTTTGGCCAAATTAAAAACACTGAATTATATGTCAATCACATAAAGCACATACTAAAATAAAAACAAATAATTAGGGTAGACACATTTATCACCTAATTTTTTTTATCAGAGGCTTACCTCCCCTCTAGCTCTTAATATATGATTAATTAGATATTATATATAAAATTTTAATTTTTTTGACCCCCCCTAAAAAATCACCTGATAAATGTGTCTACTCTTATTGCATCAAACCCATTTTTTGTCAACCTTCTTATACATATCGAAAGCATAGATTTTTCAAAATATTCTGGCTGTGAGAGAATGATACATCTATTTTCAGTAAGCATTATTTCACAGACATTACTATATTTTAGTTGACATGTTTTATAAAATAATTTTAAATCATAAGCAATGTTATGAGAATTTCTAATCAATAGTAAAGGCAACAGACCCGAGAGTGGATTTGGACAAGTTAAATATTTATACTAAAAATTAAAAATATTTGCATCATACATACGTGCTATAAATTTTAGAGTAGTATAAAAATATGCTGTAATGATATGTTACATGTGCTTATATAATTCTAAGATACTGTACTAAAAGTACATTACACAAATTTTACTGTAAATGTACTAATGTTCCCACTAACTATATTTGAACTTTAAACTTTGACTAGCATTATTATTATTGTCATACAATTTGAATACCTCTAATAGTAAATTTGTATATGGTTAAAGTGATACATATGTATATACATCGTTATATATACTACATATATACATATGTATATACAAGATTATCCTTTGGATTTATTTTTATGCTTTTGAGCATTATGACCAGAGTTTCCACACATATTATATACATACTTCTATTTAGTAATATTTCCCTTTATACTTTGAGTTGATCTAGTTGAAATATTATTAACAATTTTATTAGAATTACTGGTAAGAGTATTAAGTGGAGTTTTTACCACAGTATTTCTACTTTGGATCAATCAGATTAATTGCACTATTTCTAATGCTAATATTCTGTGATTGATTCTTTGTTGATGACTTAATATATATACCTGGTGGACGTTCTCGTCGCTTATAAACCAAAAGATACAAATTTTTGTTTTTATTATTTTCACTATTATTGTTTTTTTTCTGATCAATAAACCCATTTATTATACCAATTAACTCATCTTTACAACCCATATTAAGCACTAAATTAAGTGCAGCTTTCATCTTTCCAAAGCTATAAGTGTACTTAACTTTCTTTTGTATATATTCCTTAATTTCAGTTATAAATGTATATAATGTTCTAAACCAATTGAATATATGCAAATCAGGTACTATTGTATTACTAGTATCACTTTGGTTAAGCTGCATTGCTATTTCAACAGTCTTATGTAAATTTTGTTCAATATTTTGATCACAAACACTTTCTAAATACCATTGTTTGGCTATAAGTCTAATATTAAACTTCGCAGTTCTTGAATTCATCATAATATAAAAAAAATGTGTGCATATAAGTTCATGATTAATGATAGCTAAACAAGTGCATAAATGCCCTCCATCAGTTAATAAAATAACATAATGCTTATACAATTGTGTAAGTCCAAAGAGCTCCCATATCTTTAAAATGTCAGGTGGGTGTATTCTATCCATAAGAGAATAAAGAATAGTTTGTAGTCTATCGAGATAATTCTTAAGAAACCCAATATTACAATTGATTTGATCAGGTTCCTAAAAAAAAAAAAAAAAAAAACTAGTTTATTAAATTAATGATTGCAGTATTATTATTATTATAGCTTACTTCTTGTATAACACTAATTGTCTCTTTAGGAATTAATCTTGCACAATAAAGTAAGGATTCAAGTATTTGCTGACGTTGAACAGATAGAATATGTGAAGGTAAAAATTTTTTAAGCAATTCGAGTATCTCAGAAAATACAGGCTCTATAATAGAAGGTGCTTGGTTAACTAGAAGACTTTGAAGATAAGAGTTATGCCGAGCCCACTTGGCTTCATTATCTAACAGTCTTTGAATTACATCATGCAAATTGCACAAAGATGATATACTGCTTATACTATCTTTAATTACTCTATTCATTACTTTGACTTTTTGTGTACTTTGTATACTAGCCGTGAAAACTTTAATTTGAAAACATTTTGCCCATGATCTATAACAATTTTGTAATGTATTATTAAGATAATCTTGAGCCCGAGGATACTTTTCTAATAAATGTGTCCAACATCGATGAAAATCATGTTCAAATAAGCTATTTCGAGCACGTAAACATTCCTTATAAAATGTATTATAATTTTTGCCTAATTTACTTTGTAAATTCTTGCGTAAATTTTTTTGTATATGGAAAATACAAAGAAAATGTTGAACGGTAGGCATTTTTAATACTATTGCATTTGATGGAGCAGGATTGGTGTCAGAAAATATACAAACTGATAGAATATTATTTGTCACTTGAAGGACACAATAAAAAAACCACTCATAACTTTCAGTTGTTTCATCATCTAATAAACATTGTGTGACAAGTTGGCTTTTAGTATTGTTATCAATAATAACAAAAAGTATTAAATACATATTAAACCAATTGGTTTGACTTGTATTGTCGGTTTGTATTACATCATTGTACTGTAAAAGACATTGCTATTGATGAGGTGATATCCAAAACAAACCCGTAAATTAATTATCAAAAGGATCAAGTTTTGTTTTAATTATCCAACCTGTCTCTTGGTCTTGTAACTCAAATAACTTGTTAATCATATTTTGAGCATCTCCTTGGCGCTTAATGAGAGGTGCTTTAAAACTATAAATAGTATTATAAATGTCTCGCTTGTGAATTAACTAATCTGGAAAATGTGCAACTATTAAAGGATATATTTGCTTTGATCCCAAGTTTCCTTTGGTTATGTAAAACTTAATCTGCTCCAATATATTATCTGACAATCTGTGATATTTGGGTGTATATAGAGTTATATCAAATACTATAGAATGGTTGTGTTGTCCAACAATACTTGTAATGCCAATTTTTGACAAGCCTTTAGGCTTGCTTAAATTTATGTGCTATAAGCATCTAATTTTTCTAGATGGGTGATGACGCTGGCAAGTTGGATCAATTACTTGATTTGAAATAGCCTCACCAGAAAAACTACATTTAAATATTCGTCTATAAACTATTCTATCTTGATTAACTTCAACTCGTTTCCGGCATATACAGAATCCAGCTGACTTTGCATATTGATTAAGTCTTGTTTCAGCTATTTCCCATGAAGTAAATGTGTTACCAATATTAATAAGAACAGTATTTTCTAGTCCTGTTTCTTCTTGAAAACTTCTTGTGTCTATACTTTCTTGAGATTCTATGTCTATACCTTTTTGAGATTCTATATCCATACTTTCTTGAGATTCTACGTCTATACCTTCTTAAGATTCTACATCCATACTTTCTTGAGGTTTTACGTATTGAGATTCCATATCCATATCTTCTTGAGATTCTATATTCTGAGATTTCACATTCATACTTCGAGATTTTACATTCATTCTTTCTTGATAATCTATATTTTTACTTTTTTGAAATTCCATGTTTTTACTTCCTCGAACTACTATATTCATACTTTCATGAGGAAGTTCTACAAAGAAATCTATATCTATACTCTTTTGATAATCTACATTCCTATTTTCCTGAAATTCTATGTCCCTACTTTCCTGAAATTCCATGTCTTTACTTTTCTGAAATTTTACATTCCTACTTTTCTAAAATTTCATGTCCTTACTTTCTTGAGATATCGTATTTATACTTTCTTAAGGTGGTGCTACAAAGAAATTTTGACCCAAGTTTGTTTATTAAAATTGTTATTACGTTTCACCATATCAATTTTATTAGAAAAAAGTGATAAGTAAGTTTGAAGATTTTTTATGAAGTCATCATTATTAATATTGTTTGAAAAAAATTAAGATAGATCAACTTGAAGTGCTTCCTCATAAGAAAACTCTTAATAGAAATTAGGACAAAGTAGAATAAATAAAGCAACTATTAAGTGTGAAAAATATAGATTACACTACTTACTTTCCATTACTGGATTTATTTTTTTAAAAAAAATAACACTCTGAAGAGAAGTAGAGAGAAACAAAAACATACGTATTTTGAAGAGAAGCAAAAAAAAACAAAGATATATATGTTCCAAAGAAAAAAACAGAGAAAACAAGTATACTGTGCTGAAAAAAAAGAGATGCAAACAATAAATGTATGAAAAATTTAAGTAAAAATATAAGTATAAAAGCCACTTATTATTGAACATATGTAAACAAAAAGCAGAGTCTAAAATTATAGTGGTAAGTATAATCGTTACGTAATTATGTGAGCAAGCATATGGTTGCTGTTCAGTAAAAAGAGAAGAGATCTACTTTTTGACTAAAAAATTTTTATTGGCTTATTAAATAAAGCATAACCAGATTTATAATTCCAATTAAAAGTTAAATTATACTGGCTTAATAATTTTTTGAGCTTTACATATGATCTTTATCATCTAGTATTGTATATAGACCCAGTGTGACACCATTTTTTACATAGTGAAAAAGTAAAAATCACATGCATTACACAATTGTATACATCACATGGTTTATAAACAATATTTTAAAAAGTTGATTTACATTATTTATTGTTGTGATCTACAAAACGTGATTTTCTCAATATTTTTAATCAAATTTAAATGAAGATTTCTTCCTTTTCTACTAAATAGTGTCTATATGTCATTTTATTAAAGCGATTATAAAATTAGACCGCATAGTAAGAAAGTAAGGTATTAAATTGGTAGCATATTATGTGCGCAATGTAAAAGTAATTTGGTTTGCCCTTTTGTTCTAGTAAAATTCTCACTAATGGCTTAAATTTAGATTGCACTAAGAGAATTAATTATTTATATACGTTACTGACTAGACAATTTAGGTTGTACAATTGTAGATTATTTATATTAACTAAACTAATGCGAATTTTTCGTTGATAATCAATTTAATAAATATTATTATTATAAACCAGTGATTATTATCACTAGTTATTTTTAGTAATACTCTTTATTTATTTTTATTTTTATTTTTTTTAAGCAGTCATGTCTTTATTTATTTGAACAACTATTTGACTATTATACATGTATATATTGTCTTTATAGTGTATTGCTCTATCTAAAAAAGACTCACCAAGTATTTACCCAGTGCGACCCACCAAAACAACGATTTATTTCTCTCAGGATTCTTAACTTTCTAAGAATTTCGTACTGATTGAAATACCTCCCTTGGTTATTAATTGGCCATTGTCTGCCATGTCAAGCATGCTTAAAAAACCCTTTTGGTTTAACCAGTAAGGACCATACAGGTTTGGTTCCCCACAAGACCCATTCTCTGGTTAGACTTTCTCTTTCTTTGGCTGTGTCAAGTTTTTCTTCTTTGCAGCTAACCTTGATTCTTTTGGTATCTTTCCCCTTTATACTACTTGTTGGGTCTCTATTTTCTTTGTCTTGTTCCTTTGCCTCTTCAATTTTTCTTTTTCTTGCGTTTTCTGTTTTCTTCCCTTTTATTATACCTTCTTTCTTTTCCCATTCTACCACCTTTTCGTACTGGGTATTCCAAATAAGCTTGCGAAAGTGGTTTGAAAAACTGTCAATAAAGGTTTGTAGGATTTTGGAAGTCTTTTTTACTTCTTCTTCTATTAGCAAGCAAATTCTTTGAACTCTTTGCTTTGTTACTAGGCCTCTTATTAGTTTCTTTCTAGTTACGATTTTTTCATCAAGGCTTTTACTGAAAACTAATTCTGCTATTTTCTGCTTATCGTATATTCTCAAATTTGCTTTTTCTTTTTCTGTCTTGATAATGATGGCCGAGCATCCTTCTTCTTCAAGCTTGCTTCAAGTTAGTTGTAACTCGGTACATTCGGCTAAGTGATCTTGAGTCTCATATTCTCGGAAGTATATCTTGCAAATGTCATCTATATATAACTTTCTTTTTCTTTGTTTCAAAATTTGTATTGTTGGGAGTAAACCATTAAGCTGCTTGATTTTGAAGATCCAATTTTTGTGAGCTTGAGAGCTTGTATATTTTCTACCCTTAACTTTGCTCATGTTTTTTCAAACCTCTCACCAATCTACTTCATTTTCTTTGTAGATTGTCTCAGCCTATTTGTTTATACTTTTTAGATTTTTCTATTCAGTATTAATACTTAGAGCGGTTAGCTATGTTACAAAACTTCTTGTTGCATCATCTACTCGTATCTCTTTCCATCTTAACTCGGCGATCGATCTCTTGTTCCAAAGCCATCTTAGGTTTAAAAGCAATGGACTGTTTACTTCTTCCTTTGCAAGTTTGTCAGCCTTTTTATTTCTTTGCACTCTGCTATGTGCTTTGATCTTGTTCAATCTTACTCTTAATTCTTTAAATTTGATTGTTCTCAATATTTGTTCTAAAAGACTGAGATTTTTCTTTTTTACTATATCACTTAGCTTGGTTTTGTTTTGGCTTGCTTGTATCACCTGAATCGATGCTGCACTATCTGTATAAATATTTACTATAGCCTTGTTTGGTGCAGTTAACAAGGCTGACTATATTGCACCCAGTTCAGCTTTAGTTGACAATGGCTAGTCTTTTATAGCTCCTTTAAATTCTGCTATAAATTCTTCACTCTTCTTGGCTCTATTTTCTGTAACAGCTACCCATCCTATTCCTATTATTCTTCTTTCTGGGTTCTCTGTTGGGTTTGATAAAGACTCATTGGTGTAGAAGGATATTTTTTTGTACGGCTTTAGTTGTGTTGCAAGTTGTTTTAGCTTCTCTTTTATTTGCTGTCCTTCGAGCACTTGATTGATTATTTCTTTTTTTATTGGATAAATAAGAATTTCTTCTACCAGGAACTCATGCCTCTCACTATTGCAGTTTTCTAGCACCTCTGGTCTGAAGTGTGTACCTACCAGACAGTCTACTGGAACTGCTAGTTCTCACACATGTACTTGAGATTCTACCTTTTGTATAAGGTTTGGGTTTATAACAACTGCTCTGCTTCTTAGCTTTTTCTTTATTAGGCATGCTTCTGGTATTGGGTTTTTATTTATATTCCGCTCGCAACCCAAGCACTTTTCGAATCTAACTGTATTGTTATCTGGGTTTGGAATTGTCTCCCAATGCTCAATTATGTAAGTTTTGTATCTCTTCTTTTTCAATTTTCAACTCATTTTTTCTGTTTTTTAACAAAATCCACTCCTTTTTTCTTTTGTCGTTATCTATTATAGAGTATATAACTTTTGGGCTTAAAGTATTTATCATTTTGGTTCTAAAGTTGGGCTTGATTAAACGGTTCTCTTTATTTTCCAGAACCTTTTCCTCAATGTTTTTAAACTATCTAGGCACTTTGTCAGTAGCTTTGCATGATCTGCATTGCTTGATCTGTTTCCATGTAAGTAATTTGCTACCTGTTTCATTGCATAATTGTTCTAATACAAAGATTCTTGCCTTTTTTCCTTGTACAAAACTCTTGATCTGTCTTGGTTCTAGCAAGTTTACTATCTTAATACCTTGTTCTGTAAGTTCGAGATTTTTTTTATCTCCTCCGATCTAAAACTTATATTTATTTGTTTTGTCTCAGTTACGATTTTGTAAATCAAATTTTGCTTGAGATGTATTTTCCTCAATCTTGCTAGTTCTAGGCTTAGAATGCATCTGGGGCTTTTGCAATCTATTTGCACTTGCTGAATTCTGATCTATACAGCTTTGTTAAGATCACCTTGGCTGTTTATTCGTTTTCTAAGTTCTATTACATAATGCGCTATTTGATTTTGCCAGATTGTTTTTAAACCTGCTATGTTTTTGTGTACTAAAATAGCATTGGCCATTGTGATGGCCAAGTCCAATTTATTTTTTATCAGCTGCAAAAGAGGGCTCTGCAGCCTGTCACATTGCTCTCTTCAGAAAATGCTGTATTGTAATCTGTACTCTAGTCTTGGTAATAGTACTCTGTTGTTGATGTAGATTAGCTGGGCCAATGTTGTATTTTTTTTTTTTTTTTTTTTTTTTTTTAATATTAAGGTGACCACTTAGGCCCCTGGCACTTTATTAGTTCAAATGGGTGGGCTGTCCAAAGACAGCTTACATATTATATCAGTATAATGAGAGTACAACTAGTCACACGTACAACTTTTGGTTGCCTATTTAAAGTGTTGTATTTTCCTTGTCAATGCTTTTATTATTGTGCTAATCTCTTTTCTGGCAATGTCTAGTACATGATAATGGCTGGATTTTTTGGATAGCCATACTTCCAAAAATCTTGTGGGTTCGCTTGACTTTTTCTCTATTACCTTTTCTTTCGTTGATCTGATTTCTATACACCTTGGCTCTTGTTTCCTTTTTCCTCTCTCTATTACCAGGAGCTCTGATTTTTTACTGTTTATTTCTATATCATTTATTCTATAGAATTCTTGTACAATCTCAATCGTTTCTTCTAGCTCCTGCTTACTGCTTGCTAAGAAAGTGGCATCATCTGCATAAGCGATAACTGGAATTCTCAGACTTTGATGCCAAGTTAGGTTCTTTCTGAGATCACTTGGCCACTGTACTTCTAAGTTATAACCTCGCTCAGAGTTCAATTGTATCTCGGTTAGCAGTGGGTCATAGAAGATTCACCACACTAAAGAAGATATTACTTCTCCTTGGTCTATACTATTACCTGCTGCGAATCTTTCTGTTGTATCTATACTTGTTAAGACCTCTATCTCTCTGCTTTTATAAAGGCTTATGATAAAACCTGCTGTGATTTTAGGAATTTTGATTTGTTGCATAGCTAGATCTAGCATTCTTAGTTCCACTGAGTCATATGCTTTTTTTATGTTCTGAAACATCATCTATAATTTTTTTTCTTTTCTTTTGCCTTTTCTATTAGACAGCCTAGAAGATGTATAGGTGATGCAGTGCCTTCACCTGGTAGGCCTGTGAAATTTCTCCCTTTGAGTATCTTTTTCTCTCCTAAAACCCTGGCTAGTCTGTTCATTACAATTCTCACAACTGTTTTTCTGAAGGACTCTAGAAGCAAAATCGAACGTACGTTGTTAAGCTTATAACACTACTCTTCTGTTTTCAGTATTGGATACTAAATACCTAGCTTCTACTTCTTTGGTATTGTGCCAGTTTTTATGCAATTTGAGGCAAGATTCATAAAAAACTTTCTTGCGGTTTTTCCTGCCTCTTTAATCAAAGGATAGGTAATCCTAGCGGTTCCTGGGACTGACTTGGCTTTGACTTGTGCAAGGGTACAGTCCCACTCTGTTATACTCACATCGTTCGATAACTTTGAGTACCATGTCTCATCTATATTCTCTCTTGGAAAATATTGTTTTGCCCATCTATCTGGCAATATATTTGGGTCTGTTGTATTCCTCTCCCAGAATTGATTTTGAAAGTGTTCTTTGACCTCTTCAAGGACTTCCTTTGTCTCATATAAAAGCTCTGTCTTTCCTTCTATTTTTTTGGTGACTCGATCTATTTTAATTTTTCTGAATAGCTAGTCTAGCAAACTGTTAAGCATTTTCCACTAATTCGAGAAAATTATACTATGTCTTTCTTCTATACATTTTCTTATCTCAGCTTCTTCTAACTTTTTAATTTTCAACTGCTATTCTTTGTGCATGATTTTAGCCCAGATCTTGGGATTTTCTATATTTAAGATACCTGTATCATCTAAAAGATTTCTGCTATTGTTTTTTTGTGTTTAGTTCAATTGATTCAGTAGCCTTTCAGCATCTTCTCTCTGGAACATACCTTTTTTAATTTTGTAGCAACTCTTGTTGCAGGCCTTAACTGCCCATCTAAGGTTACATGTTTCTTTATCCTCTCTGCTAACCTGCAAGATCTCTGGGTTTTTTCTTCTTTTTGGCAAATACGTATTAGCAGCTACTCTTATACAATTTTCAATGATATCCCACTTCTCATCTAAATTTTTTGAACCTTTTTTGTGCCAAAGATCTTTAAGTTTTTTGTCTAGAAAATCTCTGTAATTTTGCTAGTTTTCTTTAGCAGCTTCATCAATATCTATATTTACTCTTTTTCTATTCCACCTTTTTTGTTTTGCTGGCTGGACCTTTCTCAACTCTAGGCCTGTAAATAGACTTGTGCGTATGAGTTTGTGGTCGCTCGTTGTGCATATATCCATCTCATCAACTTTACTGCTGATGATATTTTTTTTTTTTTTTTTTTTTTAATTCGGCAGTCATGCTTTAACTTTATTAGGCTTTGTATTAATCCTCTAGACTCGTAAAATTTTACACTAAGTTGCATTTTAGAAGGTAAGTGATAAACTCTTAACTTGTCGGCAGA
>CAJVPY010005052.1:0-11891 GCA_910591965.1 Dentiscutata erythropus
TTTGAGTTTGATTTGAAATCAAACCCAAACTCAAACTTGGCAAGAGTTTGATTTGATTTGATTTGATAGAAACCCTAGGTTTAGGTTCAATGATTTGCAAAATTTGAAGTTCAGGTTCAGGTTCATTGAATCTGAACCTAAACTAAACTGAACCTAGGAACCCTAATCTAGCTTCAAGAATAGATTATATATAGGTAGAAGAAGATTTACAAAATTTCATTATGAAAGCTAATATTAGCAACATGAGTATTTTAACAGGAAGTGATTATAAGCTTGTCTGGGCAGAAATAGAAATAGATGCAATATTACAATATAGTAAACTTCGGAGAAGGAAAAATAATAGACCAACAAGATAAGTTTTTTTATATCACAAGGCAACAGAGGAAAATTGGAATTCTTATAGCAAATGTGTAGATACTCTTCTAGAAAAAAAAGAAATCTCTATTACTAGAAAAATCGTCTAGAGTAATGAGTCAGAGCTTAATAAAGAGTGAGAGATTATAAGTAACGCAATATTAAAAGCAGCAATGAAGTATATTTCATGGATAAATATTAAAAAAACTGAGACACAGACCAAAGCCTTAGTTCCAAAACACATAATATACAAAAAAATCAAGTTCTTGTACTAGTTGCAAAAAAAAAGCCATATATATAGTGGACAAGAAATAAGCCTTGCTGATCAGACGAATTTTAATATACAGATTAATAGTTTAAATCAATTGTACCAAATACAAATCTCACAAATGCCAAAATTCTGGAGCCAGGTAGATGTAGAAGATTTGAAAAATTGGGAAAAAATTTTAAGAAAAAAGGCAGAAGAAGAAGAACACAAACAAAAAGAGAAAAAAATCAACCTTAAAGTAGAACAGTGCTTTAGTATGATGAAAAACAATAAAAAAAGAATGTTGCAAAGCCTTTTAAACAGATTTTACAACAAAGTAACTATAGACAGAGTTCTACTAAAAAAAAATTCTCATTATCAGAATCAAGAGCTTATTAGTGAAGAAAATAAAGTAAAGAAACAAGTAGTTTCACATTTTCAAAAACAATTCAGAAAAAGGAAACAAAAATTTAATGAAATAAGTTAGAAATGATATAAAGAATACAAGCCAAAAAAGAATGTAAATCCAATCTGGTATGAGATTATAATGAAGAGGAGTGGTCTCTTGCTCTTCACAAAATGCGAAACAATATGGCACCTGGTCTATTATGTATTGGCTATATCTTTCTCAAAAAACTGTCTGCAGAATTGATGAAAAGAGTAATAAAATTTGCAAACTTAATTTTAGAGTATGGTAAAATCCCAGACAAGTGGAAGTTAGAACAATTGTATTTAATTCCGAAAGGTAGTTTCTGGGAGTACAACTTAAGCAACACCAGACCTATAACCTTACTAGAAACTTGTAAAAAAGTCTAGTACAAGTAAGATTAGACAAAGTTATAAGAGAAAATAATATACTTAAAGATGCAAATTTCACAGGGCTTTCTGGAGAAAGCACAGTAGCCCCAATTCACATTATAAACAATATAATTGAAGAGGTAGTTGAGGAAAAGAAAAAATTGTAGATCATATACCAAGATATAAAAAAAGCTTTTGACTCAGTAAGCATAACAGCATTAAAAGAAGTATTTAAATGTTTGAGATTCCCAGCAAAGTTATTAGATTTCATTATAAATTTATATAAAAATAGAAAATTAAGTATTATAACAGAATACGGCAGTACAAATTTTCTTGAAGCAGGAGATAGAATAGACCAAGGTAAGGTCTTGTTATCCTTGGTTTGGAGAATTTTCTACAATCCACTATTATGTAGAGTACAAAAGGCTAAGCTAGGTTACAAAATGCAAGACATTGTTTTAGACAATAACAGAAGATCTGAGGGTGAAAAGCTACATATAGGAGTTTTAGCATATGCAGATAACACAACATAGGTTACACATAATCAAAAAGTATGAAAAAACAATTAATATATCAAATAAGTTCTATAAACTTAACAATATTGAAATAAATCCAACCAAAACTGAATTGGTAGTAGTAAAGCCAGGAGTTAAAAGAATTGCTGATGATCTTTTTGTATAAGCTAGTAATCCTAAAATGAAAATTTTTGCTAAAAGTTTAAAAGAGACAACATGTTTTCTAGGTGTTTGGGTCTCAGTTAAAAATTAGCAAAAATCAGATATATATAGAGCAAAAGCAAAAGTAAGCAAGATAACAGGCTTACTCAAATACAAAAAAATATTGCTTAGTCAAATAGTATATATTAACAATGTGGTTCTTATACTCACACTAGAATACAGACTTATGCTCTTATATCTAAACAAAGCTTAATGTGATAAGATACATCAACCTATAGTTTGCCTTACAAAGTGGAAAATGTTGATGCCATCTACAGCAGCAAATATAATAACAAAACATCCAAAAATAGTGAATTTCAAAAGCTTGTGGAATTGACATATGGAGCACTATCTTTCAGAGCTATTAGTAAGATTAAACACAGCCGGGCTCTTGGAAAAATTGACAGTAATAAGATTGAAACAAGAACAATTAAAGGTAGCACAGATCGAAAGATAAAAAATCAGGCACAAATCAGGTACCCGATTTTAAACTGATTACTACCTGATTACTACCTGATTTATGCATATTTTTGTACCAAATTTTTGGTACAAAAATATGCATAAATCAGGTGCCAATCAGGTAGTAATCAGTTTAAAATCAGATACCTGATTTGTGCCTAATTTTTTATCTTTCGATTTGTATAAACTTAACAAAATGCATTTTAACAGATCCCGAGCTTTTGGGTAATAGAAAATTAAATTTAAGAAATTTGGGTTTACAGATACTACAACAAGCAAAATCGCTAGGCTTTTTAATAGAAGAAAACAATTTTACAAAGAGTTGGAATCAAAATTTGTCTCAAGCAACAAACGATCTCGAAATTGCAAAAATCTTAGAGAAAAAGCAGATCTTGTATAAAAAATCAAATGCAAGTAGAATGAGATTATGTTTGATGTCACAGCTCTTAACAGAAAATGAAGATATACTGTATATATGAAAACAATTAAAATTAGTATATAACATGGACCTAAGAGAAAAAAAAGCAAAATGGTTTAACAAGTTGGAGAAAGAAATACTCAAAGATTCAATAACAAGAAAAGTTAAATCAAAGTATAATCTTGAAACAAATAATTCAAACACATCCAAAATAGTTCTGAAAAAAGTTAAAAAAGATAGAAAAATGAAAGAATGAGTTTTATGGAAAGATAAAGTCTATCCGCATATCAATATAGGCAAAGTTAAAGAAAATAAAAATAAATATGTAGAGATAAAAAATTTTATTAAGATAGAATCATCACAATGAGGATTTGGACAAAAAGTTTTAGAGAGTGTAAGAAATCAGGTACCTATCTCAGTAAAATGTAGAAAACTAAGAGATATATCAAACTTAGTGCAAAAAACAGAAATCGGCTCACAAATAATCTTTAGCACACACTCTCTAGAAAAGGCAATCAAGAAAAATACAGAGAAAATAAAAGTAACGGCGCATAAGGTACAAGAAATTAAGAAGAAAAAATTGTATTAGATTGTGTAAGATAGGAAATATGTTTGATAAATAAAATAGTTGAAAATAGCATATTTAGATATAGCTTAATAGAGATTCTAAATTAAAATGAAATCTTAAATAGTTTAGTCTTTTATACAAATGGCTCACTTGCATTTTCAAAAAGCAAATCCAAAATAGAAATGAGATGTGGATTAGTACAAGTTACAGAAGAAGGACATATTATACGTCAAGTAGCATGTGGAACTAAAAAGGGGTTTTTATCAACAAGAGCAGAGCTAGTAGCAATTCTGGTGGCGCTCCTAGTAACACCTAAAGAAAAAGAAGTGAAGATAAGAACAGATAGCAGTGCAGCTATCTTTGCAATTAAAAAAGAGCTCGAAGCAAGTAAAGCTAGACAATGGCTTAAAATTAAAATTAGTGGTTTGATTGTAACAATAGTAGAAACAATTAAAACAAAGCAACTAGCTCTCTATCTAACCAAGGTAAAAAGTCATTCAGAAGATTTTTACAATGACTTGGCAGATCTTAAAGCCAAGGAAGATACATCGTTTTAATTCCCATAGCATTAGATACAAAAGAATTCAAAATAAGGTACAAGTAGAAAAATAAAATCATAGAAAAGCCAATATACTTTTTCATCAAAATAGTGGGTAAGGTAATAAATAGAGTGAAATGAACCTTTGTGTATAATAGTCAAAACATAACACACCAAGAAAGAACGACTTTACAGTACTAGCCAGTCTTTTATAAACTATTAAAAAGTGAAACCAAGTAGCAAAATCACATGTTTAGATTAAATTCAATACAGCTTTTTGAATTAAAGTGTATAAACAATATTCTACTAGTATTAGAAAAGCTTAATAGAAGAAAACCAGATATATACAAAACAGATATATATATTATATGCAAAAAGAAGACAGAAAATATAGAACATTTAGTAAGCTATAAAGTATCACTAAATTTAATGTGAGATATAGAAGAACAAGAAGTTAAGCTGACCTTAAGAGAAATAAAAGAAATACAAGACTGGTACGAAAAGAAAGAAGAGATTTTATCCATGATGAAAAAAGGAAGTACAACTGAAGAGCTCCATAGAAGAGAAAGATGGATAAGAGGCCTAATTACAAAAGAAAACTTTAATGAAATTTGGCTAAGTTTCAATTCAAACAAGCAAGCAAAAGATTTTATAATAAGACTTTGAAAAAGATGGATTAGAAAGATTTATAAAGAGATATGGGTTGCAAGATACAAATTAGTACAAGAGTAGAAAAAAGAGAATGGTATAATGCAGAAAGAAAAAAGAAATTCTAGTGCAGATACCAAAGGGAAAAAGAAGAAGACCAAAAAGAAAAAAAAAAAAAGAGCAAGTGAAAAGAAGAACCCAAGTGATGATCTTCACGAAAGAAAGAAGGAAAAAAGTGAGGCTGAAATAAGATGGAGAGAAGTGCTCGAACTAACTAAAAATAAGGTTTTGAGTTGGATAAAAGATAGAAAATGGGTAAATTAGTAGAAAATTTAATCAGTAGTCTTAACAGGCTATAAAATCTATCTAAAGAGATACTAATGAATCTGTTTACAGAATAATTAGTATAGAGGTAAATCTTACTATAGCAAGTTGCATATAAGTATTCTTTGAACAACTGGGTGAGCCAATACTTGTAATTTAGGTATCAGAAGAAGTAGCCTTCTGAAAAATCTAATATTTCAAAGTATAATATTATTAAATCTAATAAAGTAGTAGCAAAACTGCTGAAAATTAAAAAAAAATATATATAGATTTATTGTTTAAATCTTGGCTATTTTTAGTGAATTATATATGGATGCCATCAAGAAAAAACCTACAATCGGGCTTTCAAGTATAGTAAATCTATCATCGGACATAGATTTACTATAGACAGCATTCAAATAACCAACTATGCTCAAAATATATTTGAAAGCCCGATTGTAAGTTTTCTCTTGACAGCACTTATATTCTTTAAATGCTAAACTACTTCTTTGCTAAAAAAAACTATTAACATGATTTCATTTAATACCTTATCTTTAATTTTAATTGTATATTATATAAATTATAAACAACAACTCTAATATAATCTGGGTATTGAAATATTTACTAGAAAAGCATAACTGATAAATTATCTGCATAAATAGCAAATATATTAATTATGCTTTTTTAGTAAATATTTACATTTTTTTTTTCTTTTATGCATAGATTTATTACTCAAATTTTGGCTGTTTTTAGTAAATTATATATTTTTTAAATACTAAATTACCCATCAACTACTTTTTACTATATTTATTTTCATATACTTGATTTAAATATATAAGTGATACCTGCTAAAAAAAAATCCAACATTATGATTTCATTTAATTTTTTTTTTTTTTTTTTTTTTAAATTGTTGACAGGTCTGGCCGTGACTCATCTTATTTATTTATTTTTTTTGGTATTAAGATGACCTCTTTGGTCTGGTGAACTTTTTATTAAAGTATAGACGAAGTTTTATATGTAATTACAACGATGGTACATCAAGCCACACGTGCACCTTTTGAGTGCCTATTTAAGTAGTCTGCCCGAAGGTTCTACACTATCTGCTATACTTGCACCCAACTAGGAAGGTACTCATTTAAACTATCTAGTTCTAACTACCTCCATCAGCCCTCTAATTCTAATAGGTTTCCTCACTATTCATATGCTAGATTTTGGTATTACCCAATTTGGATTTCGCACCCTACCTTAGAACACTTAACTATCCTCGAGGTAAACCTAACACAGCGGTACATGTCCTATACATGTATTCACATGCTTGTTTTTATAACTTCTTTCTAATTAGTACATAATGATCTGCCATTCCATATTAGTATCTCACGCCATCTTTTGAAATGCTGCCTTTCTACAGACATTTCTCAAGCACCAATCTTCCTAACTAGATGCCCATTACATACTCTTTGCCCTTGTTTTGGTTTCTAACAACCCTAGTACCCTGCATTTAGACCATCTTCTTACCTGGATTTTTTATCAGTCTCTTTCTTACTTCCAGCTAGCAACTCGGAAAGGTTAGTCTGTCTAGGCTTTAAGTGCTTAAAGGATGCCCTCCCCTTGGTCCATATTTTCAGAGCATATGTCCTTTTCCTCCGGTGCAACAACCTGGTGGTTCAGCTGGTATGTCCTCTGCCATTAGGACCTGGTCACTTAGTTCTCCGATCTCAGGCCTCAGTTCGAATTCAGCCCTCCTGTGATACTGTCATAGATCGCTACTACCTTCAAACTCAGGACTTGCCAAACGGGTTTTTGGTTATTCCGGTCCTCTGGATTTATTGCGCCAAAGCTTCCATTACTAGATGGTGTAACCAAGGTTACAGATTAATCTAGATCCAACCAATAGAAAGCCGTCAACCATACACAGGTACACAGACCTATTTTTTAAAATCGTCACTAGTAGGATTCGAACTCTAGACCTGCTACTTGGAGAGGGTGACAACTAAACTACTACACTAAGTTGCCACACCTCTTATACAAAAACTTGTATGAGTAGTAGCGTGTTATTTTTTCTAATAAAATAAGTGTTGAAGTAGGTAAACAATTCTGTCAGGTTTGAGTATAGCATTATACAGATAAACAGTATAAATATGAGTATTTGGTACTGAATTTTAGAAGTAGTAGAGTATTAGTAATGGTGTAGTTATACTTCATAGATGAAATCAAAGTTCTATGATTTTTTTTCTAATTATAAGGATTTCCAACAAAAAATTAACAAAAAAATTTGTACTAAGATTCTTAAAAACAATCTTATGTTATTTATTGCTGCTATACATTCATTAGTTGAGTCAAATCTAATATTTCAGCATGACAATACCTCTATATATAAAGTAACAAAATAGCTTGACTCAAAAAAAATTAATTATATAATTTGGCTAGCACAATTTCCAACCTAAACCTAATTAAAAATCTCTAAAAGGTTGTAAAAAATAATATTCAAAATTAGAAGAACTTTTTAAAAAATGCAAATAAACTCAAAATAGCCATTAAAGAGACATGGTTAAACTTAGATATATTAGTTTTTCAGGCTTTTGTAGAGTTAGTATAGCAAAGAATCAAAGAAGTAGTTAGTGCAGAGAGCTATTTATCTAGATATTAAATAGAAAAAAAACTTTATATAGTAAGGCAGAAATTTAATAAATAAATTTTTTTTAAATTCGGGTATCAATTTTGCTGTCTATTATACAGAAAGTAATAAAATATAATACTGAGGTCTATAAACAGTGTTGGTTCCTAAACTGAACTAGTTCAATAGACCACTACTGGACTAAACTGGTCTAGTCCAGTTCCAGTGCTTACTAAAACTGTACCTAATAATAAATATGTATTTTAAAATTTTAAAATAATGCATAGCAGTGAAATTATAATTTCTGGCCCAAATTAAGTTTAATTTGGACCAAGGTTCAAATAATGCTATTTTGAGATTTTATAGTATATAAATAAAATAATTATATTTATAAAATTTTAATTGTTTGTTATTAGTTAGTAATATAATTTCTGTTATGAGTTGCTGTAAAAAAACTTAGCTACAAAACTTATTTACCACTCTGGTTAGTTAGTTTGTATCAAGAATTTTCATCATAAGTTCTAATTTAAAAATTCTCTTCTTTAGTAAGACATAGTGTATAGTCAAGTTCAAATTAAATTTTATACTAGAATTATTATAATTTTTGTTATAAGCTACTATAAAAAATTCTATTACAGCAATCAGCATATATGTATATACAGATTATATAAAATGATGGCCAATAAAAATTTTTTTAAACAAATTACATGAAAACTGAACTAGAACTGGAACTAGTTCTAGTAGAACAGCCTAGTCCAGTTTAGTTTTTAAAACTGGACTTAGAACTATATCCAACACTGTCTATAAACTATATAAAAGAATAAAAGTAAATAATAGTAGAGGTTCAATAATTGGCCCTAACCCCAAGTGCATGGATTAAGCAGTAGTTAAGCAATGATATAAGTTACTAAAGTCTAGATATATATCTGAGTAGGCGAGAATACTCTAGCAGGTTTATCTCAAGAATAAATAAAGACTATTGGTCTTGTTCTAAGGTACAAATAAAATTTAATGAGCTATAAAAATGACTAGGGATTAGAAGTTCCACACAGTAAAATTAAAAGTACAATCAGAGGGTTTAAATAAGTACTTTTGTAGTTGAGTACAGATATAGCAAATAGCATAAAACTCCTAGTATAGCACTAATATTTCGAGCAAACTATTTAAATTAAATACCAAAAGTACATATGTGGCTTGATATATTCTTGTTATAACCAAAATAATATTTCTAATAAAAAGATATAGCCAAAGAGATTACCTTAATACCAAAAAATATATAAATCTCACTTAATTTAGAATATCGAATTTTTAATTCTAAAGCTTTATTATTTAAATATGAACTTTGAATTATCAAATTTTGTTGATAAAATTTTAAAAATTAAAAACAAAGAAATAAATATATATCTAAATAAAAAATAAATTGGCTTTTAAATATTAATTATAAATTCACTTAAATATAATTTTAATTATTTGTGATACTAAAATTTTTTAAAAAAAACCCTACTTCTAATTAACATTATTTGCAATTTGGTTTTACTAGTTTTAATTTTATATAAAATTTTTTTTAGGCTTTTTAAAAAAGCATTAGTTGAATAAAATTTAAAAAGATTTTGTATTTATTATTTCATTATTAGGCCATATAAACTTAATTTTTTGGTTCTTATAACCTGGCCGGGTTATATTTTGAAATTTTTTTTTAAAAAATTTTTTTATATATTTTAATAGGTGGGTGGAATTTTAAAAAAATATTTTTTTTTTTTTTTTTTTTTTATAGGTTAGAATCCCATAGCCTAGTGGTCTAGGCATCTAACTCTTCACGAGCAGGTTTCAGGTTCAAGTCCTAGTAGATACATTTATCTACGAATATTTGAATATACTCACACGTGAAAAGTCCAAGTGAATACGGATTCGGAATATGAATTTTCAGAAAGAGATCTATTTGTAGAAAGATAGCACTATGTATAATAGTTGATATTACAGAAGGTTCTATTATATGAAGGTTGTGCATATAAATTCTCAATTAGCATAGATAGTACTAACAACCCTAAGGTGGCACTGGAATCTTGTTTGGGAGGATAACTGTATAGTAACTAGAATTGGAGTAGTAAAAAAATTGGTGAAACACAATAGGATCTGTGGTAAAGAATTGGCCTTACCGGATTTGAAACACCTCTGATGCCATGTAGAACTGCTTACCAAAAGAAGACCAAAGTATGGAGATGTGTATATATCAAGACCTAATGAAGCTCTGGGCGCACCCATATAGAAGTCTCTGGATGTTAAGAGTGATTTGGGTTTATCAAAATGCAGATAGCTAGTATAAGTACATGCAGTATGTAAATAAGCTACAACTGCTGAGAATCACTATAAATAAAAATGATAATGCACCTGTTATACAAAAAATCTCATGATGCCAGCCAACTAACGATTCTGGAAGTGCAAGGTAACCTGTTATGAAACATGTCTGGGTCCTTGTTACCATAAAGAGGAGTACAGCTATTTGCACAATTACCAAATTCAATATGTTAAGACCTAAACTCCAAAAGTCACAGAAAAGTGGGCTAGTTGCAGCAGCATGCAAACTTAAAATACTTATCTATCTGGGTAGAGGCAGCTGCATAGCTTGAGATACGAACCCCCTACAAGTATGCCAAATAGGAGTACAAACTAAGCACACCAAACTGGAAGTATTAAGCACCTACCTGAAGCATTAATACACCAATTTGGGAGTTGAGATAGTAGGTAATGTGGGTGAAGCAGTGAATATGTGGAGGTTAAATAGTGGTGAGTGGGATACACAAAATCCAAGTCAACAGTATAGTGGGAGTACAGTCGGCTCTGGTGGGTTTTAGCTGTAGATAAATGGTTTGTATACCTGATGTCCTAGTCTTAGTACTTGAAATAATATGTATGTATAGGCACCATCATATATTAATCATTTAAGTATTAATAAAGTCTAAGTGCGGGTGCTATACTCTTATAATAAAAAAACAAAAAAAAAAAAAATTAAAAAAAATTTTATAAAATTTAAAATTTTTTATATATAAAATTTTTAAATAAAAGTCTGGACAGGTAGATTATTTTTTTTGTCTCATATTATAAGAACCAAAAAATTAACTTTGTATAGCTTTATAACTACCATGCTATTATATTATTAATATTATCTCTTAAACTGTATTCTAGACAAATTTGTCTGAAATTTTGAAAAGTATTTAAAATTTTTTAAATAAGGAAAAATATATACTCTGTGATATACTAATTTATTGTATATATATTTAAATTATAATTTGTAGATCCATGTAACAGCAATTTTATATATATAAAAAATTAATATTAGATTAGATTAGATTAGATTAGATTAGGGTTAGTAATTAGGATAAAGTATATTATATACCAAAATTTCATAAGAAATTTTTTTTGTTAGAGCTCAAAAGGCAGTTTCATAGATGGCATTTTGAGCTATTTCAAATTTTTAAAAAATTTCTTTATTTTTATTACACAAAATTAATTTGTATATTATACCTAATTTTCAAATTTAATTGGTCAATTGTTAAAAATGCGATATATAAGTACATTACAATATGCAATATCTAATTAAATCCTTAAATAAAATTAAAAATTATTAATAATCTGGGATATAATTTATATATACAATATTTTATTTAAAACATAAACTTTATTATGAAAATTTTTTAATTTTACTAGAAATTTTTAGAGTAATAAAAGTTTAAAGCTCTTACTTTAAAATTTTTACTATTAAATTTTTTTTTAAATTTTTTAAATTTTTATATGTTTTTGCTTTAAAAAAATTTTATTTCTAATACAAGTTATAATTTCGGGTTTACTAAATCGCACCACTGGTGTTCAACACCACAGTAATTTTTACCAATCAAATTGTTTAAATGCAGTGTAATATAAAGATCAGGTGTAATATAAAATTTTGTTTGTTTTGTTTTGTTTTTTTAAAAAAACACCTATAGATCAAAATTTGATCTATAAAACCACTTTTTTTTTAAAAAAAAAAAATTCTTTACAAAATTTTACTATTGTCACGGGCAGAATAAATTGTGACCACCTAAAACTTGACTCAAACGACGATCGGGTCCCGGATTGGTGAACGATCTGCGATTATGGCGCAACAACGATGCCCCGGGCTTTGGCATTTACGATTAACCTAAAATTGGGTGAAACCCGCATATTTGGGCCCCATACAATCGCACGATTCATA
>CAJVPY010005053.1:0-11891 GCA_910591965.1 Dentiscutata erythropus
AAAAAAATAGATCATAACTAAATTTATGCTATTTTTAAGCTAAAATTGTTACACGAACTCTACAGCTTAAGGGATATCTCTATTCAGTGTAATTAAAAACAATTTACTAAAAAAAATAAGAATTAGCGTATAGATAAAGTAAAAACTCATTTATATTTTTGTATTTGTAAGATTCTTACCTTAAATCTAGTCATCAATTTATAATTATGAACCAAATAGTTAAAATTTGAGAGGTGCTAGCTCAGTCTAAGCTCAAAGACACAATTTCTCAATTAAATTGGAAGTAAAAGTGGTTTGAAGTATTAGAAAATAGAGGAATAATTTTTAGTATTGATAAAGAAAAAAAACAAATATTTAAAATGAACTTGTATTGTTGATAAAAGTTTTGAATAAATTAGAATACCACCAATGGTTTCAACAAAAGTATAGATCTCAGAAAAGGCAGAAGCTTCAGCAAATGGAAAAGCAGCTTAAAAAAGCCAGTTTCGATATGCAGCTTGTTAGGCCAACAGTTGGTTATCCAAGCTTAGAAAAAATACAGCCAGGTTTATTGGAAGCTATTGTTCAAATTGTTTCTTCAGATAGACAGGCTGATGATAGACAGCATTTAGAATTAATATGATCCATGAAGACCTTAGACCAGCTCCAAGAAGCATTAATGAATATGAACTATAAATTGTCATATCTTAGGCTAATTCCAAAACAGCATAATAGTGAAAAAAGAAAGCGACATGTTAAAATGGTACTAGTGAAGCTTTTAAAGTCTCAAAATTTAGCAAAAGAAGCCACGATAATATCTATTTCTGTGCTGCTTTAATAAGAAATATAAAAGAAATAGTATCATTTATCAGAAATTTTTTTTTATTACAGTTCTGCACAGATTTGCAAAAAAATCAAATAATAAATCAAATGAAAATCTGCACAAAACTTCAAATTTTATACTATAAATGCAGAAATTAAATGCAATTCTGTGCAAAACTTTAAATTCTAAAAAATTTTGCATATTTTTTATAACAATTCTTTAAAAATCTGCAAAAATACAGATTTTTGCAAATTTGCACTTATTTAATTTTCCTGATGTTATTGGGTCCCAAAAATGCTTTAGTAATATCTCAAGATGATAAAGCACAAATACCTCTCAGTTTAGCTGCGGCCAACAAACAAGGTTGCTATAATTTAAAATTACTATTTAAAATAATAAAAAAATAAAACTTACTACCTAATAAGCACAAAATAATGCCCAGGGGTGTTAATCCGAAAATTAGATATCCCTAAAATAGTATATGTGGTTTCAAATTAACGCCTATAGGGCGTCCCAAATTAACGCGCATTTCTATAAATAAATATAAAAAGATAAATGAGTAAAAGATGTTTTGAAACTGGGTTGATATTAAGTAAATCTATTTTTTTATTTTAACAAAAGTCATTTTTCAGATCGAGACGATTCTAACAGTAGTAAAATCATTAAAAACAGTCTAGTAGTTTGCCCACAATGCCTCTTTAAATTTTTGTAGCAGTTGTTTATCTTTGTTTACAAATATAAACAAATGTTGCGAAACTTTAAAACAACTTTTACTAAAGCCAAGAAATAGGTTTACTTAATATCAAACCCAGTTCCAGAGCACTTTTTTATTCTTATTATAAATAAAAGTTGAAACACAAATTTAATTCTTGTTTCGAAATAATGTATATGTGCATACTTGAAATAATGTGCAGGTCAATTAATTAATGCACAGATAGGCATTATTTTGCACTTGTACGGTAATAATAATTAATTAATTTATATAGCACTAATTTTTATGAAGTTGAAATATCGAGTAGAACTGCCAGATCATAATTGGGTTGTTGCCAAAAGGCATAAACTAATCTCTTTGGTTTATGCAGTATTAGATATACAAGAAGGTAAATATGAACAAACTGAAGCAGTAACATATTCAGGTCCAACGTTTATAAGAATTCATAGTAGCAAACATGATAGTAGTATCGCTTACTTTCATGACAAAGACTTCAATGACCTGATGGTTGAGGAAAAATTACACACCTTTACTATGACAGATAGCTAGCCTAAACCTGTAATGGTAATATTAGGAAACTAAATATGGTGCAGATCTGCGACTCTGGAAATTTTTAGCAAATTTTATGATATCTCGTGATATATCGATCGGAACTTAACGAATCTAGTACCATTCGATCCGTCTCAATGAGACGGATCGAATGGTACTAAATTCATTACAATTCGATTACTGGATTATGAGATAATTGTATTTAAATAAAATTTGGAGCCACCTCACGATCTTGTTAACCAGTGGTCAAAATTTAATGATTTTGGTACCATTCGATTCCTCTCGATGAGACGGTTCAAATGGTACCAAAAACGTTAAAATCGAATTACTGGTTAGTGAAATATTTACAAAATATGTTTCGCAGTGCAGTTTTGTGCAGATCTGCACAAAAAAATTTGCAGATCTGTGCAAACTGCACTGTGAAACGTATTTTGCAAATATCTTGCTAACCAGTAATTCAATTTTAACGTTTTGGTACTATTCGAACCGTCTCATCAAGAGGAATCAAATAGTACCAAAATCATTAAATTTGGACCACTGGTTAACAAGATCGTGAGGTGGCTTCAAATTTTATTTAAATATGATTATCTCATGATCCAGTAATTGAATTTTAATGAATTTAGTACTATTCGATCTGTCTTTCAAGACAGTTCGAATGGTACCAGATTTGTTAAGGTCTGATTGATAGATCACGAAATATTGTGAAATTTGTTAAAAATTTCCAGGGTCGCAGATCTGCACCATATTTATTTTCCCGATAAATGATAAGTGATGGTGGACTTGATAAGAATCCATGCTATAGAAAAACAGTTCAGATAATGGTAGATCACTTTATTAAGTATGATCTTGATACTATTATCATGGCATGCTATGCACTACACCAAAGTACATCCAATCCAGTAGAAAGACGAATGGTGCTCTTAAGCCATGACTTAGCTGGTATAATCATCTCACATGATACCTTTGGATCATATTTGAATACACAGTTAAAGACAAGTGATGAAGAATTGGAAAAACATAACTTTAAAGCAGCCAAAAATATTTTAAAATCTGTGGGAGAATACAATTATTAATAGTTATCCGGTACTTGTTAAGTATATAGAACCTTCCAAAGAATCCTACTACCCAAATAAAAAATCAGCAGCTTGGATAGAAAAACATGTAATAACTTGTTGTTATATGACTCAAGTTATAAAGTGTAATAATCCAAGCTACTATAAATCTTTTCATAGTGGAATCAAACAGGTCCTTCCAAATCGCTTTTTTCTACCACCACTTCTGCTCCAACAGAAGCTTAGGGAGCTTCCAGAAATTACGTAATATTTTTTATTAATAAATTTTAAAATTTCTACCCACTTACCCACATCTGATACTTTATTAGCCAATCAAATTGCATAAAAATTTTAATAGTATTAATTAATAAAAATTTTCAAATTTATATAACTTTTGATCTATTGGACCAATTTGGATGATTTAACTACCAAAATGATTTTTTAAAAGAGAAGATTCTAACAAATCCAAAATTATTAAAATCCACTTACAGAATCACAAAATAGATTTTTTTTTTGAAACAATTTGGCAATCTTGCCTTTACTTTATTAGGCTTGAAAATATTATACTAAGAAATATTACAAATTTTTAAAAAATGAGTTTTTAAAGATCAAGTTTTTATGATGCCTAAATTACAAGTATTAGCTCACCTGGCTCTTTGTGACTAAAGTCCAAATTACTTATATGCGATCTGCTATAAGCAGAATTCTTCTTTGTAATATTTACTTTTGTACTTGAAAAAAATAAAACTTCACCAGAAGATTTCTGCTGGCCTATCAAGACTACCTATTCCTTCTTTAAAACTTTTTCCATCTAGATCCGGGCAGAATAGTTAATCTCTTACTTTTTTATAAGAAAAAAATATGCCATATTTACGAAAAAAAAAACTATATTTAGAAAAAGAAAGAGAAAAACAAAAAAAAAAAGAGAAAAAAAGACATAACCAAAAAAAAATCCTAAATAGTATTCTAACATAATAGGAAAAAGACAAAAAAGCAAAAAAAAAAAAAATAGGATAGTCCTGATAGACATACCCAAAGAAAGAAAAAGAAAAAGAAAATACACTATTATAACCCATGTCAGGTAAGTATAAAAATTGTATAACAAATACAACATTTGTATATCCCTGTTGTAAAGCTTCGCCTTAATGTTTGATTTTCTTTTCAACCTTCCGATCGACTCTGAATAACTATATCGTGCCCATTCTAATTCATATCTCAAGCCAGTTGCTGCTACTATCCATAGACCTGTATTTCAAGCCACCTGCTGCCGTTATTGGGGGTTCTATGCCAGGGCCTGATTCTAAGGGAGCCACCAGAAATCAGCTGATTTCCTGGGGGGTTTCTTGCTTAGTCAGGTTACTATATATCCTTTATTCTAATTGGCTAATGCAACATATTATTTATATACTATATACTGTACTATATATGAAATTTTATTAGTTAATAACTTTTGATCTACTGGTCCAATTTGATGATTTAACTACCAAACTGATCCTCTCAAAGAGAGGATTCCAACAAGCCCAAAATCATAAAATTCCAATTACGGGATCATAAAATCAGTATAGATTTGTGTATTATTACTATACTATATTATTAATACTACTATATACTGTAGTAATAATACACAAATCTATATCGATCTTATGCTCCCGTGATTGGAATTTTATGATTTTGGGCTTATTAGAATCCTCTCTTTGAGAGGATCAGTTTGGTAGTTAAATCATCAAAATTGGACTGATAGATCAAAAGTTATTTATTATATTTAATATAATATTTAATAATAAATAATTTTTGATATACTAGTCCAATTTAGATAATTTAACTACCAAAATGATCCTCTCAAATAGAGGATTTCAACAAGCCCAAAATCATAAAATTCCAATTATAGAATCATAAGATTGATATAGATTTGTGTATTATTACTACAGTATATAGTAGTATATAGTATTTATTAATAGTATAGTAATAATATACAAATCTATATCGATCTCACCAGCTGAACCGCCGGGTTGTCGCACCGGAGGAAAAGGACATATGCTCCGAAAGTATGAACCAAGGGGAGGGCGTCCTTCAGGCACCTAAGCCTGGGCAGACCGACCTCTCCGGGTTGCCGGCTGGAAGTAAGGGAGAGACTAATAAAGAATCCGGGTAAGAAAACGGTCTGAATGCGGGTACCAGGGTTTGCCATGAACCTAATAAGGGCAAGTAGTAGGTAATAGGCGACTAATTAGAAAGGTGTAGATCTGGGAACTGCAACACCACGGGGGGAGGGACCCGGGATATATAGCAATATATATACTAGATTAGTACTGGTACTAGTTAGTTGCAGAGGTTCAATAGTTAGCCCTGACCCCAAGTGCATGGGTCAAGCTATGGCGTAAAGTTACCAAAGTCTGGGTGAATACATGAGTGGAACATGTACCCTAGCAAAAGGGGTAGCTGAGGCCTGGATTATACGATATCTACATTGCGCCTTGACGTATGACGATATTGTGGCCAACATCAGTAAGGTAACTGGGTTGGGCGTCCTACTGGGAAAGCCGGCCTATTGTCTGATTAAAAGGTGTCAGGTGGGCCTTGACAAGCCTGGCCTGTCTTCAGTACGCATTACTAAAAAAAAAAAAAAAAAAATATGTAATGTAAGACATCTGGCTGACACCCTCCTAGAATATTATGTAATATCTGTCACGGCCCTTATAGTACTATAATACAATATTAAGAACCTAGTACTAACTACTATAAAATTACAATATTAAGAATATTAAGCTTTTATACTATATTCAAAATTTCTAAACTCTTATACTACATCACAAATATACTAAACTTATATTATGTTCTAAATCTATCTAAATCTTGTGCTATATTCATTTTGAACATACCAACTAAACTTTCATACTACATTTGTTTTAAATTTATCTATCTACTATAATTATACTATATTAGCATGGTGAATATTTGTTTTAATTGGTCAAAAAAGTAAACAAGTAAACAATATGTATAATGTAGATTATTATGCTATCTGTGATTGCCCATGATAATTGGCCAATCAAATTACATAATTTTTTAATATTAGAAAACAAAGAAAACTTCGCTAAGCTTACAAACCAATAATTACATACAAAGAATTTATTATATAAGATTAGAAAACAGATACAGATAGATATAATATTTGTTATTAAATACCCAACTCATTAAAGAGTTAATACGTAAATAAATTATTAGCAAAACTATCTTTGTTTTTTATTTATTATCTTTTAAAAGAATTCAATTTTATTTCATTATCATAACTTTAGAAATACAGTACAACCTTTAGCCTATATAATTAATAAAACAATAATACATTACTGGTAATAATACTTATATACTGTATATGAGTATTGCCAAAAGAAAACCTGACAATTTAAATATAGTCTATATTTAAATTGTCAGGTTTTCTTTTGGCGACACTCATAACCCGAAGTTACTAATGTTTGCTCTATAACAATATAATATTTAGAATACATAAAATAAATAAAATAAGAGCATTAGTATAATATATTAGCATAATAAACAGTATAACAAATTTTTTAGATTTAGATCCTAATATTAAAATACAACTATTAGTCAAGATGTATTGCAAATTTCTACTGCAAGTTTTAAAATTAAATTCATGTTCATTAAAGGGTCTTTGACCAATTAACATTTCTGCTATAATTATACCAAACCCATAAATATCTGCTGCCTTTGTAAATGGCTTATTGTTTGATAAAACTTTAGGAGCAACGTAGAGCATAACTCCATAAATTTCGCCAGTTGAAACTTCCTTATCTACTTTTCTAGACAATCCCAGATCTGCGATATAGAATTGTGCATTTTCATTAGTGTGTTGATCTTGTACAATGTTACCACTATGGAAATCAGCATAGATGTACCCTGCATCTTCATAAATTCTATGAACTCCCACGTAGTATCATAAAGTATTTGTAATTTAGTTTGCTATGTAAGACTAATAAATTTTTTTTTTAAATAATTATAAAGACTTCAATTATCAGCATACTGAAAGATCATTTGTTTCTGTATTTTGGGTTATTCCATATATTGCAAGCTTACTAAAATTTAATTTACATGTTATAAAACTTTTAAACTTAAAGTTTAAATAATAAATAAGCTATTAGATAAATTATTAAAGCAATAAATTAACTTACTTCTTTTAAAAAGTCATTGTTTTCCTCAGAACTGGCCAATGTCTTGAATGCTACAATGCTAGATGGTTCACGCATTCTTCAGTAGATATTATAACTATTACTGTTATCAATTTTTCAACTTTCTATATACTATCCAGAACCAAATCTGCCTTTACTGATTTCTTTAGTATCAGATAATTTATTAAATAGAATCCATTCAAATCGCATCTTCATATTTCTAGGCTCTAAGTTGGAATACTTTTATACAATAATCAATACCTTTATTTCCAATTATCCACTATTAAAGCAATAAATTAACTTCTTTAAAAAAGTCATCGTTTTCCTTAGAACTGGCCAATGTCTTGGTTTACGTGTTCTCTGGTAAATATTATAACTATTGCTGTTATCAATTTTTTTAACTTTTCGTATACTATCCAAACCAAATCTGCCTTTACTAATTTCTTTAGCATCAGATAATTTATTAAATGGAATTCATTCAATCGCATCTTCATATTTCTAGGCTCTAAGTTGGAATACTTTCATGCAATCATCAATATCTTTATTTTCAATCGTCCACTATTAAAGCAATAAATTAACTTACTTCTTTTAAAAAGTCATTGTTTTCCTTAGAACTGGCCAACATCTTGGTTTACACGTTCTTTGGTAGATATTATAACTATTACTGTTATTAATTTTTTCAACTTTCTGTATACCATCCAACCAGGTTGCTGAATATACAGAACCAAATCCGCCTTCACTAGTTTCTTTAGCATCAGATAATTTATTAAATGAAATCTATTTAATCACATCTTCATATTTCCAGGCTCTAAGTTGAAATACTTTCATACAATCATCAATATCTTTATTTCTAATCGTCCACTATTAAAGCAATAAATTAACTTACTTCTTTAAAAAAATCATTGTTTTCCTCAGAACTGGCTAACGTCTTGGTTCACATGTTCTTCAGTAGATATTATAACTATTACTGTCATCAATTTTTTCAACTTTCCGTATGCTATCCAACCAGGTTGCTGAATATACAGAACCAAATCTGCCTTTACCGGTTTCTTTAGCATCAGATAATTTATTAAATGGAATCCATTCAATCACATCTTCATATTTCCAGGCTTTAAGTTGGAATACTTTCATGCAATCATCAATATCTTTATTTCCGATCATCTACTATTAAAGCAATAAATTAACTTACTTCTTTTAAAAAGTCATTATTTTTCTCAAAACTGGCCAATGTCTTGGTTTATGTGTTCTTTGGTAGATATTATAACTATTACTATCATTAATTTTTTCAACTTTCTATATACTATTCAACCAGGTTGCTAAATATACAAAACCAAATCCGCCTTTACCGGTTTCTTTAGCATCAGATAATTTATTAAATGGAATCCATTTAATCGCATCTTCATATTTTCAGGCTCTAAGTTAGAATACTTTCATGCAATCATCAATATCTTTATTTCTAATCGTCCACTATTAAAGCAATAAATTAACTTACTTTTTTTTAAAAAGTCATCATTTTTCTCAGAACTGGCCAACATCTTGGTTCACATGTTCTTCGGTAGATATTATAACTATTACTGTCATCAATTTTTTTAACTTTCCATATACTATCTAACCAGGTTGTTAAATATACAGAACCAAATCTGCCTTTACTGATTTCTTTAGTATTAGATAATTTATTAAATAGAATCCATTCAATCATATCTTCATATTTTCAGGCTCTAAGTTGGAATGCTTTCATGCAATCATCAATATCTTTATTTCCAATTGTCCACTACATTGCTTTGTCAGGATCACATCCTGACAATTAAATTTATGTAAAAAAATCTTTCAATGAATTAGATCAATAAACTATAAGACAAATTATTAAAGCAATAAATTAACTTACTTCTTTTAAAAAGTTATTGTTTTTCTCAGAACTGGCCAATGTCTTGAGTGCTACAATACTAGATAGTTCATGTGTTCTTCAGTAAAATTATAACTATTACTGTCATCAATTTTTTCAACTTTCTGTACTATTCAATCAGGTTGCTGAATATACAGAACCAAATCTGCCTTTACTGATTTCTTTAGCATTAGATAATTTATTAAATGAAATCCATTCAATCGCATCTTCATATTTCTAGGCTCTAAGTTGGAATGCTTTCATGTAATTGTCAATATCTTTATTTCCAATTGTCCACTGCGTTGCTTTGTCAAGGTCACATCCTGACAATTAAATTTATGTAAAAAAATCTTTCAATGAATTAGATCAATAAACTATTAGATAAATTATTAAAGCAATAAATTAACTTACTTCTTTTAAAAAGTCATTGTTTTCCTCAAAACTGGGCAATGTCTTGAGTGCTACGATGCTAGATGGTTCACGCGTTCTTCAGTAAAATTATAATTATTACTATCATCAATTTTTTCAACTTTCTGTGCCATCCAACCAGGTTGCTGAATATACAGAACCAAATCCGCCTTTACTGATTTCTTTAGTATCAGATAATTTATTAAATGGAATCCATTTAATCGCATCTTCTTATTTCAAGGCTCTAAGTTGGAATGCTTTCATGCAATTATCAATATCTTTATTTCCAATTGTCCACTGTGTTGCTTTGTCAGGGTCACATCCTGACAATTAAAGTTATGTAAAAAAAACCTTTAAATAAATAAAAATAAACATACTTTTCAATTCATTCATAAGATTTATCTTGATCTTATTCACGCCAAATCCATAATAATAACAAATAGCAGTTTTCTTTATGCTTATCAATTTCGACTCCAATTTCTAAATAATAACAATAACCAACTTGACACATTCCGTTAGGATTGTACATGTTTGCTGATTTTTGATATTATATAAATGCCTTGTTTTCATACTTTTCAACTCCTATTCTATATTCGTATAAATGCATTGGCTATACCTTAAGTGAAAAAGTGACGAACTGGACCAGTCTATATGATCCTCTTGAAAGTGAAAAACTGTATCTCTTGTGCAATCCAATGGTTCCTTTTCCATTAGAGTTATTTAACTCGCAGTCAAAATATAGTATATATTTAGTAAGGCTTGTAAAATCAACTTTCAACTTTCCTTAATCTATTGGAATATGAAACATACTCGCCTTTGTAAATTTTTTTTTGCTCAAGGGAAATTCATTCGAAGATCATGAGGTGTATTTGATCGGTCCGTACCACAACTTCTAAGAATCTTGGATCCAAATACTGTTAGTTGGTGAAGTACTACCATATCTCTAATTGCAGTTTGAAAGCAAAAAAAAAAGTTATACATGTATAGTATAACGATTAATACCTAATTAACTCATTTGTTATATATAGTATTACTTGCTGAATTTGCCCTCTAAATAAAGTTTTTAGTGATACTGATTTATACTGATCTTTTTTTACAGAAGACAGACAAAGAGTTAAAAAAAAATTTTATTGAGTGAAACTACAAGTTGTCAATTGACAATGTGGTTTTATATAGTAAGTATTACTGTAAAAATTTTTTTTTATATTGTGTAACTCAGGGATCTTCAAGCCAATCAAATCGAATGTCTGCCATGCTATTAGTTTTACTCGGGATCTAAAACTTGTTTCAGATTTTGTATTGTTAAAGGATACTCCTTTCAATCATTTGATAGGTTGTTGTATACCATATCAGGATCTCTTTTTTCCCTTCTAATTCTTTCTTCTTCTCAAGAGGCATGAGACAAAAGAGAAAAATTTTTCAACAAAGAGTAACGAAAACAACCAGAAAAAAAAAAAAAATAGAAAAGAAAAAAGAAATACTAATTACAAAAAAGAAAAAATATAAAAAGAAATCTAAAACTTTAAAGACACTATTATTATTATTATTATTTTTTAAGCAATTTTGTCTTTATTCATTAAAACTACAATTTAATGATAGTACAACATACTTATATTTTTATAGTGTAATGTTCTAATCTAATAAAAACTCACCAAGCAAAATGCCCAATGCGACCTACTATAACAACAATTAGTCTCACTCAGGATTCAACACTTGCGTTGAATTTATACTAACAAGAGTACCCCCTTGATCATAAACAGGTTGTTGTCTACCTTGTCAAGATCACCTATCTTCTTTTAAAACTTTTTCTACCTAGATCCTGGCAGAATAATTAAATCTCTTACATTTGTATAAGAAAAAAAAATAATACCAAAATTTATGAAAGACCAGAAATTTAAAGCATATATGAACAAAAACCTAAACTCTATCTATACATAAAGGGAAAAGATAAAAAAAGTAAAAAAAAGACAGGCGAACCTAATACATATAAGAAACAGAGATGCACTATTATAACTCATGCCAGGTTGATAAAAATTATATACAAGAGCAATATCTGTATATCTCTACTGTAAGACTATGCCTTATTGTTATTTTTTTTTCCAACCTAACTTCAGATTTTTCTATAAATCTAATTTGTATCTCAAGCAGATACTACTGTTACAAAGTAGGTTGTAACACAGTATAGTGTTAGCATAGTGTAGAATAGATTATATTTTATAAATTGTATTTTTTTTTTTTTTTTTAGTATTAAGGTGAGGCCTTGCTCATATCTTTATTGATTAATTTATATAAGTAATTACATATC
>CAJVPY010005054.1:0-11889 GCA_910591965.1 Dentiscutata erythropus
AATTCAAAACGGACTATTTGATCCAAAGTTCTTTGTTTATAGATTTAAGGGCTGATTCGCCCATATATATAACTTTACGAACTTTTATACAAATCTGCTAATAAATTATACTATTTTTAGTATTAAAGCAAGGTTAGCATAAATAAGGATATTTATTACATTAATTTTTATCATTGATCAGATTTTAGCCGGTCGGTCAAGGGTCTCTGACCGACCGGTATCGGTTACGGTTATGACCGGTCATGACCGGTCATAACCGTAACCGTTGCCATCCCTAGGTACTATGTTACATATACTGGGAGCTGGCATTAATTTTTGAACACTAGAAGCAGGCTTGATTAAATGCCACTGGTAATATGTAATACGTAGTTCATTAAGTTTTGTTTGAATATTATGTGATATTAAAGCAGGCATATAATTTATGTAGTGTTCAAAATTAATGACACTCTATATTATAAATTGTTTTTTTTTCTATTCATTAAATTAAATTTATTTTTAAATTTAAATTTTAGATCGTTATAATACATTAGAAATTGAGTTTGATATTATAAATTCTAATAATATTTAATAACATAAATTTATAAAATATAGAAAATGCGTATTTAGTATTACTTTCAAGCTCGGGTCAAGATATAAATTATTTAGATAGGGACATACAATATAAAGTTTTTGGATATATTAGATTTGATAAATGTTTACTTTTACCTATAGAAAATTGGTAATATTCATATTAAATAAACAATATTATATTTTATTTTAACAGCTAGGGCAATATTTATTAGAATCGCTAGCTAGTAAATACAGTACTAAAATTGGATTTATCATCTTTAATATTTTAAATTCAATATATCGATGTTCGTGATACAAATACTAATACTGATGATTGTATAACGTAATACATTTACAGATCGATCAACTCATATTTGAAACTATAAATATTCGATAGATAGATAATTCAAACTGGTAAAAAAAAAAAGATGACTACTTTCTTAGATATAGTTAAAAATTGTGATAATTTTCCATACCCAGATGAAAAAGTAGATGAAGAAAATTTGATGCTCATCACAGTACCACTGCTGCTAGATAATGTTAAAATAGGACTTATACCCCAGACCACAATTCCGGCGTTAAAAAAATATAATGAACAACATAAAAAGCCTTGTCCTTTCATTATTGAAGATACATTTATTACATTTGCATCACACTTGAATACATTTGAGGAAAGAACGCAAGCAATAAAAAATCTCTTGAAAACATGGAGAGAGGAAAAAACCTTTCCAGCATTAGAAGGCGAGTTAAAAAAAATTTCAAATACTGTTTATAAAACTTTTTTTTTTTAAAAAAAAATTTTTTTAATTAAATAATATTTAAATAATATTTAAAAGGATGGCGAGATGAATTGTACCCAGTTTATGGACCATCTAAATTGGCATTTGTTATAGAACGATCAGCGACACCATTATTTGGAGTATTAACATTTGGTATACATTTAAGTGCATATATTAGAACACCAGAAGGAAAGCTTAAAATGTGGATAGCAAAAAGATCAAAAACAAAACATAAATGGCCAGGATGTTTAGATAATACAGTAGCAGGAGGGATATCGTATATGTTAACAGCTACAGAAACAGTAGTTAAAGAGGCGATGGAAGAAGCTAGTTTACCAGCAGAGATTGCAGAAAAGGCAGTACCAGTTGGAGCACTCACATATTTTTTGGTGACAAAGAACGGATTACAGCCTGAAGTTGAGTAAGTATATAATAATAAAAAATATATTTTATGAATATTAGATTAATAAATAAATTTTTATTAAAATAGATATGTTTATGATCTTGAACTTCCTCTCGATGTAAAACCCCAACCGCTCGATGGAGAAGTTGAATGTTTTTATTTATGGGATATAGATGAAGTATATATTTTAAATTATAACTTGCATAACGATCTCTTGTCGATTTTATTTAAATTATTTTATCTGTTATGCATTTGTATTTTTTTAAGGTTAAAACCCGTATCCTTGCTGATGAATTTAAACCTAATTGTGCATTAGGTAATCCGATTTTTCTTTATACTGTATTGATGTATAATTTGTTTATATAATTTCGTTATTTAAACTTTTTCTTTTTCATATCAAAAATAGTAATAATTGATTTTATGATTCGTCATTCTATCATTAATCCGGAAAATGAACCATCATATCTTGAGATTTTAAATAGACTTCATAGACGACTTGAGTTTCCTACTCCATCCTCTTAAATAGCTTATGGAAAAGCTTATCATCGTTTTTACGAAATCAATTTAGTATCTTTGATAATAATTGATGGAAGAATTTAATTTAAATGTCTTTGGATATACCACATTCTCGAATGATATTTTGAATGATATTTTGAATGATGTTCTTGAATGATATCATGAAAGAAAATACAACACACCCAATATGAATATATCTGATATTTTTAAAATTTCTACGTACTGTACGTACATACGTGTATTCGAATGAAAGTTGTTTATTTATTTAGAAGTAAATTTAAATCGGCGATAAATGATTCGTTATTATTGGAGGATTGCATCATGTCGTTATTATTTAAAATAAATTACTTTTTGTCATTATAAAAAATAAAATAAAGTTTCTATTTTGACTGTATCTGTGAAAAAAGCAGGAATTCATCAATAGTGCTAATGAAATGTAGAATGCAAGACAGGTGTTTATAAAATTTAATACTGAAATCTAGGAATATTCCATTGATTTATATAAGGTGATGCCAAACTTTTAATATAAAATGATTTTTTGACCTAAAATCCATCTTCAATTGAAGTTTTAAAAACTGTGGCTAAAGCCTGTAATAACGATATTTACGCGTGTTGATAATATTTTTATAATATTAGTACGATAAGCAGCCATAATTCTAGGTTAGTTCACACAAACCACTTCAAAATTAACGAATATTTTAAGCTGAAGTTTATTTGAAATAGATTTATCCGTTTTTTAAATCATTACTATTGATACTCTTTCAAGAACCATTGTATTTTTAAACGCAATAGTAAGGAATATAAAACCTGATACGTAATATATAAAAGTTCTGGTAATTGTTTGACCCCACACGTGCACGTTAAATTATTACTGTATTTATTAAGCAAATAATAAATAGTCTTTAAATTTGAAGGGACACGAGTTGAAAGATATTATGCTTTAAGTACAGTATATTTAAGAATAAATCTATAGAAAATAAACAATTCCTTATAACTTGGCGTAGTGTGTTTTGGCTTAGCTTTATTTTTTTTTAAAAAAAAAACAACTGACGTTAATAAATTTGGAAACATGCAAGCTTTAAAAAATTTAAAATATATAGAAAATAAAATGAATTAATAATCATAATAAATGAATAAATAGGCTACCTCGTATGTTGCATCAGGTTAGTCTATACAACAAAGCTTTTCAATTTATTAAAATAACAAAAAAAGAAAATTGACATGAATTAAAATTCAACGCAGGCAAACAAACCCAAATTAACGCCTTTTTTTGGATTTTTTGCTAATTCCGTGTTTTGACTGATCATGCTTTCTGATATCTTCGAGTTTCAAAAAAACTCTATTACAAATATCACAGAAGTAGGCAAGTTTTTTTGGAATGCTTTCAGGGCTTTCGACATTCTTTTTTTTGTTGGTATTATGTTCTTCACATAAAACTTTCTTAAGATCTTTAACTTCTTTGCCACATGCTTTGCATACGGCTAGTTTGTGCTTATCCCGTTGATGTTGATGCAGATCAAATGCTGCACCAAATTCTTTATCACATTTTTGACAATGAAAATGATTTTTTTCGTCGTTATTTTGAGTGATGTGTTGTTCGATAATATACTGTAAAAATTTTACACAAAGGTTACAGGATGAAAGGTTACAGGATGATTGTTGTGAAGGTTGATGAAATTGATCAAGGTTTTTGATATGTTCAGGATGGTGGATCAACATTTTTTTTTTAATAAAAAAATTTTAGTGAGTTTACTTTTATGTAAAAAAGAACTTTCAGGTGAAAGTTCAAACAGTCGCTAAAAAAAAAACTTCTTTTTATTTATATTAAGTGATTGTTAAATTTATATCAAGGGGGTGCACTAAAAAAGCATAATTGTCTTGAGCTTCATGATTAATATATCACAAGTTGCGGAATTTATTCTTTTTCTGTAATAGTATTGGTTCCTTGTTGATCGCAGTAATGATAAAATATAGTCACAATGACATCTGATAAAAAAAAAAAGGTAATCTTCTTTTGTTTTCGTTGAATTATGGTACAATATCTTGCATAAATTAAAATCATACGCCTGTACTATATCGTTATTGTACCCAAATTATAAAATTATAAGTCCGTTAACCTCCGATGTAATTATGAATATCGATATAGTATAATGTCAACTTAATTAAAATCAGAAAAATATAATACGTACATATCAGTATAGATGAATCTGATTGATCTTGAACGACAGGATAAATGAATAATACTAACTATTCGGATAAATTTTTTTAAATACTGTAATGCGGTTATTTTAATGGGGTTATATGATTGAGCGCCATCGTATTCTGATATCTGATACCTCCATAATACATAAATTATCTCTGTCGAATTATCCTGTTATCGAGATTTATGAACGATACAAACTAAGTTTAGTTCAAGGTTGTTCTTACGTTACACATAAATAACATATATTGATATAATTTTTTGTTTAAACGTTAATTATCAGAATGTCTTTGTTGGTCACATATAGTAGGTATGGACAATATATACGGATAAATTACGTTTACACATTTTTGGACTCTAAACTCTAGAACGATGGATCTATAGTGCGTTGCTGTTGCTATAAGGGGTGTAAGGATTTCCGAGGGGCTGATGCAGGAGTCGATGATAAGGAGGGTTGATGGCAGATGCTATGGTCGAACGATCGAGTTTTAATGTGATACCTACATATCAGTCATACGATTTTTAACATCTAGAATTTTATGACTCTTACTAAAATTATACAAAATTTTTATCTGAAATCAAAAATTATTACTGAAGTTTTTGCAAGTTAAACAATGTTAAAAAACATAACAGATAAAAAGAAACCTTCTTATGAAATAACGTTTTGTCTATTTTTGGTAAACTTTTTTTTTTTTGATTGATTACGAATATAAAAACAGAATGTATGATTTTATTCGAATATACATTGCGTATTTAATTTAAAAGGTTTTCAATTATTCAATATTCTTTCTACGTGTATATAATTCATACACTCTCGAATTTTCAAAGTTAGTTTTCAACAATGACGTTAACATGTTTCATATCTAGGAATTCTTGTATAACCTTTCGTTTCTTTCACCTATCGCTTGATGACTTGATTAAGTATTGGTCAACTTCTAAATGTGATTTTTGACTGTGATATCTCTTATCGGGGCGGAAGTCTTCATGACGAATCAAAACGGTCGGACTAAAATGAAATTTTGTATAGGTAACTAGCATACTAAATTTGTCAATTACATGTCAAAAGAATAAAATAAATTTATAACATAAAAATTATTAAGTCTACTTACGTACCATGCCTGGCATTAGTATTGATTATTATGATTGACTGATAAAACACATCAGCTAGCTAAGAAGCTAAGCGACTGTCTAAACGGCTAGCTTAATCAGCTTGAAACACCAGATTTAAGAATAAATTTGTTAAAGAATAATTCATTGGTAAAATTTTGATTTAACTTAACGATAGTCAAAATACACAATCTCAACACAAGAATTCAATTCTTCGGTGAATTTAATCTCAATAAGGTTTATTAAGCTATAAGTCGAATTCTGAAAACAAAAAAAGCTTGTCACGATTAAAGAATTAGATGAAAGTAAAATGTGGAACACCAAACATGCTTGTCTTTATTAGAGTTTCGATTACTCATATCCGGCGTTTAAAATTCAAATTTGGTTTTATGTTCTCAAAAAGAACAATTTACAAGTTCTTATTGTTCTTTATATAGAAAAATTAAAATTTTTTAATATTAAAAAAAATTTTAAATGTTCTTGAATAGTAAAATCTATGTTCTCAATTTGTGTTTGTTCTCTGAAAACACTGAGAACATCGAGATTTTTAAACACTGCGCACCAATATATAGTACTTTAAATTTTTATTTATTTTTTTTTACTAATATGGGGGTGAGTTAGTGATTGGCGTCGTAATCATGTGATGCTAATTGTCACATGATACAATATATAAAAATTAACAATTAGATTGTTGATTTTTATATATTTTACCACGTGACAATTAGCATCACATGATTACGGCGCCAATCACTAGGCAAATTTTTTATAATATAATTTTTTATAACTTTAAACAAGAATAACTTAAAAAACTTTGACCAAATTTAATAAAATTTTTTTTAAATAATTGTTACAAACTTGTAGAATTAATTTAAAAAAATTTTATTAAATTTGATTAAGTTTTTTGTTAAGTTATCCTTGTTTAAAGTTTTTAAAAACTTATTAAAAAAATTTGCTTGGTTTGACTCAACCCCATATATTCTTAAAAATCTATTTTATTTGGTAAGAGGAAAAAATATTGTTTGCTGACCTAATCAAATTGGTTTATTTTAAAATCAAAAAAAAAATTTATTAGCTTGATAGGCACATTCAAGCCATCAAATGTTAAAAAGATCCGATCCCATAATATATCTTAAATCCTAGTGGGTTAACTAATAAAATATAGCAATATAGTCAAGTAATATAGTCAAATAAATAATAAGAATACATGTAAAACCAATAGAAAAAAATAGTAAAAATAAGGATAACGTAAAACCAATAGAAAAAAATAGTAAAAAGAAGGATAACGTAAATCAAATAGAAAATAAACATGTAAATCAAATAAAAGAATAATCGAAAATAATATAAAATTAACAAGCGAGATGACTATATTGAAAAAAAATGAATATAAAGGAATAGCAAAATTTACGCATCTATAACGAAAAATAATGAATCGATGAAAATTTGTGACGAAAAAAAATTTGGTTATAACGAAAAAAAAATATATAAAACTTAAGTCAGTGAAATATACGATAAAAAATAAGTTAATTCTATGTTTAACATAAATAGCTTATGGATGGCACAAAACAACACAAATTCTATTGGCTGCAAAAAATAAAAATAAAAAAAATAAAAAGCTAATGAACTGTTGTTTGTTCATATAAATTTTTTTCAAAAAAAGATTTATGTTAAATAAGAATTAAATTGGCATGGTGACGAAACAAAAATTTGTTTATAACGAAAGAATAGGCATGATTGTATAACGAGTATAACGAAAAAAAAAAAAATTAAATAAGAATTAAATCGACATGGTGACGAAACAAAAGCTTGTTTATAACGAAAGAATATGCATGACTGTATAACGAAAAAAAAAAATTAAATGACAAATAATTCCTCAAGGAATTCTTCAATACTTAGTTTCCATACAAATTTGGTTAAGCAGTAGATAATACATAATTGTATTGAAAATGGGTCGTTCTACCGAAATCTTCTGTATTATGAAAACTTTGCAAATCTTTGTGGCCGAACTCTTTCGAATGTAAATCTCTGTGAATAAGCTCTTCTAAATGAACATCCTGGTGTTTATTAATAAGCTTTACTAAAAATTCAAGCATGAATTTTGTTTTTGGACGATTTACTGGGTCTTGATGCCAACAACGCTTCATAAGTTCCAGAAATTTAGGCGGCGTATCTTTTACAGGCGTTTCTCTTGCTCCTTCAATGATCAGATCAATTACACTTTCTAGATTATTGTAAGATCCAAAAGGAATTTGGCCACTTGAAATTTCCCATAAAATTACGCCCAAACTATAGATATCAGATTTCTCGTTAAGTTCGTATAATTGATCATTTAAGTATTTAGGATCAACAAATGCAGGCATTCCATAACCATATAATTTTAAATGGTTTGGTGCCTCGCCCATCGGTTTAGAAAGCCCAAAGTCAGCTATCAACATTCTTCCTTCGTGGACTAAGATGTTTTTAGTATGCTAAAAAAATATTACAAAAATATGTTTAAGTGATAAACATAACATTCATACTGTACATCATATAATGATAATATAAGTAATCATACAAGATCTCTATGAATAATACAGCTCTTATGTAAGAAATTGAGGCCACATGCTATGTTCTCGGCAATACGAAGTTTATCTGTCCACTCCAATCGTGAAAAATTCTTTGCTAAATAATCTCGCAAGTTGCCACCATCCGCAAACTGCATGATTGTATTATACATTCCAGATGTATCTATAAAGTTAAGCAACCAAATTATTAGAGCTATTAATCTCAAGAAATTGTATATAGATAGGGAATAGTTCACCTTTAGTAAGACCATAAAATTGTGCAATATTCGGATGAAAACCGACTTTTCGTAATAATTTAAGCTGTAATGTAGGTAAACCATTTTAATATTGAAAAAAATTGGCAAAAGAATATATTTAACCATACCTCATTAATAAATTTAATATTATCCTCTGATTCAACATCAATTTTCAGACGTTTAAGAGCAACTGTTGTTTCGCAATCCTCCCAATCAGCTTGGTAAACATTTCCAACCCTATTTTTGCCAATTTTTGTAAGTTTGGTAAAATCATCAAAATCATAGCAATTAATTAGGTCTGCAATATCTTGATGAATAAACGCTTTTTTTTCACGTTTTCCATTTCCATTATCATGTGTGTCCTTTTCAGGAGTTGAACCAGAAGTCCGCCTGTCTTTATTAAAGTTGTCAAATACGGGCTGACGGGTTGTATACTAAAGTCATTAAATGCAGAAATGGAATTAATGACGTCTATAGTGATTTACTGTAAAAAGTTCGGTTACTTACTTGCTATGGTGACATAAATATTTGGATAGAATTATGTCAGTTTTATAATGGACTTATCGTGATTTGTAAAGTGATTTGTTGTAAAAAATTCGTTTATACACTTACATCCTGTAGTTGCATAAATGATTTAGGTAAGGTTATATTAGTTTTGTAATGGACTTATCGTGATTTGTAAAATGATTTGCAGTAAAAGTTCGGTTCGGTTATTGTACTTACGAGCTATGGTTGAATAAGTGATTTGATAAGGTTAAGAATGGACTTATCGTGATTTGTAAAATGATCTGCTGTGAAAAGTTCGTTACTGTACTTACTTGCTGTGGTTGCATAAGTGATTTAGATAGGATTATGTTAGTTTTGTAATTGACTTATTGTGATCTTTATAGTGATTTGCTGTAAAAAGCTCGGTTATTTTACCTCATCCTATTGAGTGATTTAGATAGGGTTATGTTAGTTTGTAATGGACTTATCGTAATTTGTATAGTGATTTGCTGTAAAAAAATTCGGTTACTGTACTTACGGGCTATGATGGTTGCGTAAGTGATTTAGATAGGTTTAGTTTTGTAATGATCTGTATAGTGATTTGCTGTAAAAAGTTTGGATACTGTACTTACAGTCTATTGTGGTTGCGTAAGTGATTTAGATAGCGTTATATTAGCTTTGTAATGGTCTGTATAGTGATTTGTTTAGTGATTTTGTAAAAAGTTTGGTTACTATACTTACGTTCTATGATGGTTATTTAGATAGAATTATGTTAGTTTTGCAATGGACTAATCGTGATTTGTATAATGATTAGCTTTAAAAAGTTCGATCCAGTTCGATCCCTGCACTTACGCCCTATGGTGGTTGCGTAAGTGATTTAGATAGGGTTATGTTAGCTTTTAATGGACTTATAATGATCTGTTTAGTGATTTGTTGTAAAAAGTTCGGCTACTGTACTTACAGACTATGGTGACATAGGTGATTTAGATAGGATTATGTTAGTTTTGTAATTGGCTTATCGTGATTGTAAAGTGATTAGCTGTAAAAAGTTCGGTTAACTGCACATACTGACTATTGTTGTTGCATAAGTGATTTAGACAGGGTTATGTTAATTTTGTTATCGCGATTTGTATAGTGATTCGTATAGTGATTTGCTGTAAAAAGTCCAACTACTGTACTTACGAGCTGTGGTTGCATAAATGATTTAAATAGAGTTATATCAGTTTTGTAATGGGCTTATCGTGATTTGTATAGTGTTCTCCTGTAGAAAGTTCGATTACGATACTCACATACTATTGTGGTTACATAAGTGATTTAAATAAAGTTATGTTAGTTTTGTAATGGACTTATCGCGATTTGTAGTGATTTGCTGTGAAAAGTTTGGCTACAATACTTACGATCTATGTGGTGATTTAGATAGGTTATGTCAGTTTTGCAATGGACTTATCGTGATTTGTATAGTGATTTTGCTGTAAAAAATTCGGTTTGTACTTACCTATGGAAAGGTTTGTTAGTTTTTAATGATATGTATAGTAATTTTTTGTAAAAAGGCCGGTTACTGTACTTACAAACTATATTGGTTGCGTAAGTGATTTAGATAGGGTTATGTTAGTTTTGTAAAGGGCTTATCGAAATTTGTTTAGTGATTTTCTGTAAAAAGTTCGGTTACTGTACTTCCTATGGTGATTGCGTAGGTCATTAGATAGGGTTATGTTAATTTTGTAATGGATTTATCGTGATTTGGATAGTGATTTCATGTAAAAAGTTCGGTTACTGTACTTACATTCTATTGTGATTACATAAACGATTTAAATAGTTATATTAGGTTTGCAATGGACTTATCGTGATTTGTATTTGCTGCAAAAAGTTCGATTACAGTACTTACATACTATTGTGACATACGTGATTTAGATAGGGTTATGTTAGTTTTGTAATTGACTTGTTTTGATTTGTATAGTGATTTGCTGTAAAAAGCTCGTTACTGTACTTACGGGCTATGTGGTTGCGTAAGCGATTTAGATAGGATTATGTTAGTTTTGTAATGGACTTATCGTGATTGTATAGTGATTTGCTTACCAACTATTGTGTTTGTGTAAAAGGTTATATTAGTTGTGTAATATACTTTATACTTATTGTAATTTATATAGTGATTTGCTGTAAAAAGTTCAGTTACTGTACTTACAGTCTATTGTAGTTGCGCAAATGATTTAGATAGAGTTATGTTAGGTTTGTAATGGACTTATTGTAACTTGTATAGTGATTTGCTGTAAAAAGTTCGGTTACTGTACTTACCAACTATTGTAGTTGCGTTGGGTGATTTGGATAACAGTATATTAATTTTGTAATGGACTTATCGTGATTTGGATAGTAATTTCATGTAAAAAGTTCGGTTACTGTACTTACATTCTATTGCGGTTACATAATCGATTTAAATAGAGTTATATTAGGTTTGTAATGGACTTATCGTGATTTGTATTTGCTGTAAAAGTTCGGTTGCTGTACTTACTCTCTATGGTGATATACATGATTTAGATAGGACTTATTGTGATTTATATAGTGATTTGCTGTAAAAGCCTCAGTTACTGTACCTCAACCTATTGAGCGATTTAGATAAGGTTATATTAGTTTTGTAATGGACTTATCGTGATTTGTATAGTGATTTGCTGTAAAATGTTCGGTTACTGTACTTACAGACTATATTGATTGCGTAAATGATTTAGATAGGGATATGTTAGATTTGTAATGGACTTATCGTGATTTGTATAGTGATTTGTGTAAAAAATTTGGTAACTGTACTTACTCGCTATGGTGACATATGTGATTTAGATAGGGTTATGTTAGCTTTGTATAGCAATTTGCTGTAATAAATTCGGTTACTGTACTCTTAAAGGTCTTATTCCTTTTCTGCTCATTCAATGCATAGTACCATTTGATATATCTTATTCAATAGCTTCGCAGCTAATTATTAAAATCCATATCAAAATTTCTAATCAAATCTATGAACAAATATGGAAATCATACTGTATTAACTTTTCTACTTGGAAAAAAGCAC
>CAJVPY010005055.1:0-11889 GCA_910591965.1 Dentiscutata erythropus
ACCATTTGTTCTGGTAGAACAAATTTTGACATTTATCATCGCATGATCCAATATTGATGTTATTGTGCAATTATGTTCATGATTTACAAGTCATTATTGGTTACCTGAATTTTAATTCGAGATTGTTGTGTTTGTGTAATAACATACAAAAAATAACAAGAAGAAAAAAATTTATAATCATAGGAGTTTGCACGATAACATTTTATATTAGTATAAGTATACTTTGTAATAATTAAATTAAAATGTGGCACGTAGTGACACGTGCGGAGCTAGTTAAATTATATTTCGTTAAAATGAGACTTTCTTGTTAGTAAAATAGGATGATAGTATTATAACTTTGGTGAAATGGTATTTCAGTAAAATTGATTTCTGTAAGTTGACCTGTAATCTCACAAATCACATGCAAATCATGCACAAGATTTTTAGGAAAAAGCTGATTGCCCATCACTAACAGTGTGGTTATATGAAATATTGTTAATAATATAATTCACTCTTTACTTTTACTTCCTGATAATATGTGACAAAATAATACATTATTCTATGATAGTAAATATACCCCAACTCTTTTGTAACAATATTCTTGGCTTCAGTATCTAGAAAAGTAAATAAAACATCAAAAAAGTTAAAATAAACGATGAAAAGAAAAAAACTTAGTTGTCAAGTTAATTGCTTCAAAGAATAATAAGCCAATTCAAACAACAGTACTGACTTAGGTTACAAACAATTAACAAGAATAAGTATAAACTACAAATAAACTTAGAAATGCTTAGGTGAATGAGTTAAAAAAATTTTTTTTTTTGTAAAAACTGAACTAACCTTACATTACAAATTGCAAACCTTAAGTTTTTTTAGCTCTTATTTACTTTTTTAGAAAATGCTGTTTATAACTAATTATTAACTAATTATAAAACTATAGGTTTTCGACTTTCTTTGAATATATCAACTAGTTGTAGTTAAATACCATTTACAGCTTAGCAGATTATTCTAGAAATGTTCTAGAATCGATTTCCATTTTTGCTATATTTCCTGACTGAAATATCTGAAATTAAGCCAATTTTGAATCTATAAGCAATTCATATATATTTACAACATATGAGAAGAAAATTATTTAAAATTTAAAATACATCATTCTTATATAATAAAGCATTATATAACAAAAAATTTCAACAGAGAATAGAAATAACAAAGAAATGCTAAAATAATTTAGACAATATGAAGCCACAATTACTCTATAACTTTGTATATGCATGCATAGCCTACTTGAATTATAGCTGAAAAATCTTGAATATCTATAAGTACTCTTAATTCTAATTCTTTGGTGCTAGTGTCATTTGGTACCAGTCCACTTGAGGTAAGCACATTAAAATCGATTCCCACTTTAATTGGAGAAATATAAAATGTACTGGAATCAGTATGGACAAGATATTGGTCAGATCTGAATCCATATACTGTAGCAATAATCATTCTGTTTTTAAAACCGACAGTTGCATCTTTTCCAGAAGTATTGAAAATAATAATTTGTCCAAAAGTGGGTGGATCAGGTGAAATTATTACAGTAAGATTAGTTCTTAAAGTTTTATTAGGAATTAAACATTGACCAAATTGAGTAGTTCTTTTCTCAAATGGAATAGCAATGGAAACTGAAAGTACGGCCAATAAAATAAATGCAAAAATTTTATATCATTATTTCTTTAGTACAATATTTGGCAAAGATATTTATTTTTTAATTACAATCTTCAGTCAATAATCTTTTATAAGAAATTTCATCTAAATGTATATTATATATATATATATATATAATAAATAAAAACTTTATTTACATTATTTGCAGATTTATTTTAATCCTCTAAAATAAAAAATATAAACTTAAAATTTTTAGTAATAACCAAACTGAATATATTAGTGTATATAAATATAATTAGCGTAGAGTTCCAACCCGGATAAATCTGTTATCCGTTTATTCGTATCTTATTATCCGGAAATCTAATAATTGGATAATCGTATTTATAATTAAACAGAATGAGAAATAATCAATCCTTTCCGAAGAATAATTCATTTTCGTTAATCACTGGTTCGTTATATCCCTATACATGTGTGTCTAAATTATTTTTTTTAAAAAAGCAATTTCGACAAACATTTCGACATTGTTAGTTTTTTTATATGAATTCCACAAAGTAACTATACTACCTAACGTATTTTAACATAAAGAATTCAAATAATTTCACTAAAAATTTTGACAACTATGAAATTTAATTTCGCCATTAAGAAAAATTAATTTCAACAGACTAAATGTCGAAATATTTTTTATTAAGAGGAGTAATTTAGACACCCATGTATATATACCCTATGGTCTACCTATTTTGTACGGATTCAAATATCGAATAATCATTTAATTTAAACTTTAAATCGGATCAATTTTACATAATTGTTGTAGAAATTAGCACATAATTATGTGGCGGCTTCGCCGCTTAGTTGGCTAACTGATTACTGTCATATAAAATAATATATAGTTATTTGGCAAGCATTATCATAGTAAGCTGCCGGATAAACATAATTATTACACAAAAAAATTGTATATTCAACTTTCATTATAGGACTATGTATACATAAATTTGTACATTGTGCACTTAATACCCAGTATAACGATAATAAGTTTCTCAGGTCATACAAGTAGTCGTATGATTAACTGTATTTGACTAATCATTTTTATTTGTATTCTCTTTAATTTGTCTATTCTTATGACTTCATATCGTCAAAGCTAAGCCTGACGTTTTTGTTAAATAAATAGTTTCTAAAAAATTTTGGCCACATTGAATATCACAGAAACTGATTCACAAGATGAGGCCACCTCCGTGGTCACCTCCTCCAGTGGTTTTACATTCATCAGAGTTAGCCTATTGGAATTTGTATTCTATTTTTTTCTGTATAGTCGCTTTGATCGTAAATGACGATTTTTCAGTAAGAATTTAAAACATCCTCGGGTGATATAAATACTTATTTTAATAATAATCAACATAATTATTTGTTAGGATTATTCAAAAGCTTCACTACTCCTTTATTATATTCTTGAGTTATCCATGCGTATACCCATCATTCTTTATTATTTTTGTAAAAATCCAAGAGAATCTTTCCTTTACACTACTCTTCAAAATCCGAGACCTGTGATCTTTGAGAAGTTCTTTGAGATTGTAGCTTTTTTAATTTCTCCATCTAGTGAGTAAAATTCCTTTGCTATAGTAGGATGTTTGTTCGTATACTAAACTGTTCTTTTGCTCCTTTAGCAATCATTTTTATGTATCCTGATTATTCTTATTATACTGCAATTACATTTATCCCAACAGAAGTAATACCATCATATATAGTGTTTAACGCACTGTTTAGAAGCTTTATTATTGAATTTCACTTATTCCGCTTTTTGTGGGAGAAGGGTATTTTCCCATTCACTAGATTGCATCAATGGTTTGGTTGTCTCTATTTTCATATTGATTATCATATTAGTAATACTTTTACCCTAGCATATTATTTAGTTGAAAAACAAAGATATGGAAGAGAATTGTCAAAAAAAAATTCTTGATATTCTTTATAATTTACAAAATATTTTGAATTATGCAAAGATAATCTTTCTTTTGTATTTGCTTCTTAAATATTTTGCTTCATTCTTTTAATGAAAGTTGAAATACAGTAGTTAATAAAACTTACCAATATTATATAAAAATCTTAAGGGATACTCCGTGTTTTGTATACGTGTATTCTTCGCTTACTGCAAACAGAATAAAGCTCCGTGATGTAAGATTTTCATGTATACAATTTTTTTCTTACTCTGATCACCCAGGCCATTGTACTAATTTTTCTGAGAATGTGTTCATTAAAAAAAAACTGATCTATCGCAGTTCAAAAAATGTTAACAAAAAAATTATTGAAGTCCAAGACGGACATTTCGTAATTGTATGAATAAAAATCTATCCTTTTCAGTAGTGACTATGCGTTTGCAAGAAAGCGACTCAAAAGCTTGTAAAGCTAATATCTATTTTTTTTCAAAAATTTTAAGGATTTTATTAGTGGAGAACATAGACTTTTCGGTGAGTTTTAATATTATTAATTTATTTCTGACTCTGCACATAACATGAAAATTGATAACAATTTTATTTTATCAGTGTTAAATCGGATTTGAGTCGAGTGTTGGGAATATTGTACTAGTGTAGATAACTAGACACTGGTGTGGTCTGTGGACATTGTGTCAGTATAGATAATTAAACATCTGTGGACATTACAGTAAAACCTCCATAAATGCACGGCCTTGGGACTGAACTTTAACATTTTCACTGCAAGCAAATCTTGTAATTTATTTTTTATATCAATAAACAAGGTGGCAAGTAAAAATAAGAGTATAATGAAACCTCTATAAATGCACACCCTCTCTAGATGCACGCTCAACCTCTGGCCCAAATATATTATGGCTTCTATAAATGCACTTTTCTTATTGTTGTCTAAATATTAAAGAAATTGGTAAAGGATTATGTGGCTCTGTGTGTTTAGCAACCTAGTTGGATGATATACGAATTTTATGGCAATAATTCTAATTATGTAACCGTTCAGTATCGCTGCACTGAAATTTTATCTGGTTCTTTAAGGAGATGAATTGACAATTTGTCAAATATATAATGAACTAATCTCATTTAGCTTATTAACAAGTCGCTTGAGTTACTTAAAGGGAGTTAGGAATAGAGATGGGGCGCACGTTATATAAAATGCGCATGATATCGCATGATATAATTTTTTTGATTTTATATTTTCCCTCCGGATAATATCGGATATTTGCTAAAAATTTTCCCGACCCTTCTCATCTTTATGTTCATTCATTTTCTTTTCGGAATTTACAAATCCTATTACTTAATTTTGCCTGGCTTATACACCTTGGCCTAAATTAAATACACTTTAATTTTCTATATAAAATTTAGATGGGATAAAATGCGCATTAATGCGCACGATTGAGGAATCATGCGCACGCATGAAACCCATCTCTAGTTAGGAATAATCGTATTGTATTGTATGTACTGATACATTACATATCTGTTCTAGTGCAACTTTTCATTATTGCTTATAGAAAAAAAAAAGGTAGAGCTCCATATTAATTCATATGAAAAATGAATTAGTGTTTAATTTGCAGCCCTCATAAATTATTTGTACAATTTGTGGTGTCTTATATATGCTATGCCTGAAGTTACAAATTCAAGCAAGTATTAACTTAGGCATGACATATACATGTGAACTACATTGCCCACTTAACCGAAAGGCAATTGCAAGTATAGAGCATGGGTTTATCCGCATAATTTATCCGGATATCTGAATGAACTGTTGAGCTAATAGATAAGTTGTCCGGATTTTATAGCTATAACAAGTAAATTATCCGGATAGATTACAGTTGTTCTTATAAATTTGGGACAAACTTAAAATTTGTCGTTTCTCGAAATCTATTCGGTTTCGTCCTAAAGGTCACCTAACTCTTAGGAATCACGTCATTGTCTTCGGAACTTCAGTCTGGAGATAGCGATATATTTTCCGGAGTTAGATGATTCATAGGACGAAACCGTAGAGATTTCGAGAAACGAGCAAATTTTTAGAGTGTCCCAGAATTTATGAGAACAGTTGTAAAGCAGGTATCCAGATTAGTTTAATTAAAATGGAGACGGATAGAGGATGAGCAATTTATTAACAGATATGAATAACAAATGAGCAGATGGGCTACCTGATAAGCTAAATGGATATCTGGGTCATCTGGATCCAAGCTCTACTTTATGTAGTATTACCATTATTCTCAAGCATCCTCCCCTATAGCTAATAAAATAATAATAATCGATCTTATTAAACCACTTCGTCAAAAATCTTGATCCTAATAACTTTTTTATTTTATTTTTTTTTATAGTTATCTTGATTGATTGAATTAAATCTACATTTTGCATAATGTAATTTGGCAAAAATCATTATTATGGATTGCTTTAATTAATTTTGATAAGTCAAAATAATTATGCGTGATTATTATATTTTGGTTAACGACATGTGAAATTATCATAAGACTATTGTGAGTATAAAGAATATTTATTATTGAAAGTAAAAAAAGCAAAACCAAGCTCAAATTAAAAACATGAATATCCATTTACCATTACATATTACTTTTTATTCACATAGTTTTATTTAGTATGTGGCTATAAAGAAAGGTTATTAATTATTGGAATTAAAAAAACTAAAAAAGTTTATAAATCAAAAACATAAAACCTTATTTGCAATTTATGTATTACTCTTCAAATTATTTCATTGTATTAATCATTGTCACGGCTGATGCTGAAATTTTGACTTATTTTATTATGAAATTTTAAAAAATTTTCGGGCCTTTTCGTTAGGGGTTTTTTTTTAGTGTTAGGTTAGGGTTTGAGGGTAGAGTTGTTAGTAAAAAAGTATATGCGAATTTTAGTAGGTATTATTGATTTAAATTGGACCCTAAATTTCAGCATCAGCCAATTTCAGCATCAGCCGCGACAATCATTTTATTCAGCATGTGAGTATAAATAAAGAATGTAAATACTAATTTACCATTGCATATATTACTCTTCAAAATATTTTATTCACATTAATTATTTCGGAGGATAGGGAACTTTATTAATTATTGGAATTAAAACAACTCAAGAACATAAATACCTATTACCATTACATAATAACTTTTCAAATCGGTTTATTCACATTAATTATTTCATCTATAATGAATATTTATAAATTATTAGAATTAAAAAAAGTAATAAATTTATAAATCAAGAACATAAATGATTATTTACCACTATGTATTAATATTCAAATAATTAATTATCTTATTAGGCATTAAGCATAAAGAAAAAACCATTGGAATTAAAAAAGCAAAAACAAGCACTCAAATCATGAATATAAATGCTCTTATTAGGGGTTTCAGACCTAAGGTTCAGGCTTCTGATTTCGGATTAAATTAGTGACGTATTAATTTTGTAATCAGCGATCTATAAATCCTATTTATTTTTATTTGCAAGTCTATTTATATAATAAGATATAATATCTATCATTGAAAAAAAGTTTGTTTTTTTAACTCCTTTTTCATTTCTGATTTCGAAATTTCAAAACAAAAACAGGGCTTTTCAAACTACCACTTATTTTCAAATAAGTTAACTCTGAAACACATTATTACGTATTACTCTTCAAACCATTTTATTTATATTAATCACTTCAATAACAAGCGTAAAGAACATTGTTGATTATTGGAATTAAAAAGAGCAGAACAAGTCACAAATCAAGATCATATAATACAAATTACTTACATAAAAATCAAGAACAAATTGAGTTTACAAATTAAGAGCATACTAATAAATTCACATTACATTAGAAATATCCATGTATATTGATAATGAATAATTATCTTTCTTCATCCTTTTCAACACCAATCCCATATTTATAACAATAACCAAACCTGTAGATTCTGAATCATTCATATTGCCAATTTTTGGTTGTGCAACATATTATGTCTTTTTTAAATGGTAAAAAAAAAAAGCTAATCATAATATGTTAACGTAACTAGGTATTAATTAAACCTATGGGTAAATTTAGTTTTTTTTTCCACAACAAAATAGGCAATCATGACTACAAAACTTAAAAAAATAATGTTATTACGTACTATGAAAGTTTATGCAATCATAACTAATGCCACCAGAACTAGGAAAAATTGCACTGATCGATTTTTAATTTGTGCCGATTGATTTTAAGAATCTAATAATTACTGCATTTATTGTGCTTTGCAAGAATATGTGATCATAATGTCATGTGAATAGGAAATTTAGAATCTCGGAAATTTTCTTCTTTCATCATCACAAAAAACATAGGGTCACATCTTTTTGCAAAGCGCTGTAATCAGGCAGAGCACATTACATTACAAATCAGAGAACAAGTTCACAAGTAATAGGGTGGCTCGGAATTAATGTTCAGGTTTCTGATTTCGAATTAAATTAGTGTTGTATTTGTTTCGATATCAGTGATTCATAAATCTTATTTATTTTGATATGTAAGCTTATTTATATAATGACAATTAATACTTTATGATCGTAAATTTTCTTTCAAAACTTGATATCTTTAACATATATATTTAAATGCCTTATATTTCGACTATTACATGCTGCAAATATATTTTAGAAGTACTAATTGAAGAAAATTCTAACAGTACTCATAAAAATACAACCATCGTATATTACCGAATAGAAGCAACCACCGAATAAAAGCAACCCCCTAGATTTTGGAGCCAAAAATTTGACTACGGTTATTATATTCTACTAATAAAATTGTACTCGAATAAAAGCAACCCCTTCACCTTGACTCGAAAAAATTCTCATTTTTTTTTGCAACATTTTGGTTGCTTCTATTCGGTAATATACGGTAATACTTTGAAAAAGAAATTGATGAACTGTTGAAACTATTGTAAACAATTGAATTAGATTGTGTCAAGTCTTATGATTTTTCTCAAGTTCTTTTCTTTAGTGATTTATTTAAAGTTTTTTGGAGAGGCATATTATTTATTTAAAAATTAATGATTCGAAAATAAAGACTGTCTGTAATATTAGGCAATATAAAATAATTTTTTTGGTTCTCATAACATAAAATTTTAGAAATAACCTGGCAACCCGGCTTTTAATTTTATTTTCAAAAAATTTTATATGTAAAAAAACATATAAAATTTTTTTACAAAAATTTAAAAAAGTTCACCCAGATAATAAATATAATAAAAATTTTTTTTCAAACTTTTGTTGAATTTAACCTGGTCGGGTTATAAGAACCAATAGTATAAGTTTGTATGGCCTTATTTGGTAAATTTTTCCGGCCTGCTTTAAGAATTGCTTTTTCTATTAAATGCTATATTTGGTTCAAGTTTGCTTCTAATTGGTCTAGGGATTCTGGATCTGTAGCTAAAATGTCCTTCTTTAGTACAGATAGTACTCTATTATTTAAACCTTTCCATAGACTTTCATGGTAATCATCCCAGTTTTCTTTGTAGCCTTTTCAAGTTTCCAAACTCTTTGCTTAGCACTGGGTAACCCTTCTCTTATTTGACTATTTGATGAAACATCAGGGCTCCATTTGTATTTTACAAATACGAGATCATGATCGCTTCCTGTTACCGTTGACATATTACAGATTTTTGCCTCTTGCAACATATTTATCATATTACTTGATGACCAAATTTGATCTATTCTTGTTGCAACTAGACTATTGCTCCAAGTAAACTTCTTTTGTATGGGTTAAAAAATCTAAAAGTGCCCAAAAAACCCTTTTCTTTGAACTAAGCATGCATTGCTAGTCTTCTATTATTATCGATTTGCGATGATTTGTCTAACGTTAAGTTAACTACGTAGTTGAAATTTCCCAATACTACTATTAGTGCATCGCCTTGTGCTTCATCTATTCTATTTTGAACTATAGCTAATAACTCTTTTGCCACCTCTATATCGCTCGATGGAATATATAGTGTAATTATTATTAACTTGTATCCTTTAAAATAAAAATGCACTACTAGCAAAAATTCATTTGGTCTTTCAATTTTGCCAACATGTTTCTCTAAATCTTCTCTTACTAGCAAACCTACACCGAATCTCTTCTTTTTTGTTTTCGAAGCTAGCGACCAAATTCCTCTAAAACTAATATTGTTTCTAAGAATATATCTTGTCTCTATTTCTTGCAAATTCATTTCTGTTATCCCTATTATATTAAAGTCTTTTTTATCACCCCAATCTAGCAACATGTCTACCCTATGTTTGTGTACATTAAGCCCATTTATATTGTATTGCTATATTGATTTGTTTAACCAGTTTTGGTCTGACTATTGGTCCGAACCTGGTTTCCATTCGGGAGTACCTGTGTTTGTTAAGATGCCTATAGCACTTTTTAAGAGTGATTGGGAGCCTTGCCCCATTCCGCTACTCCTCTAATGACTCTAGTCTTTTTATAATCTCATATAACAGATCGGTTTAATTGACTTCTTTTTGCTTTTCTTTGCCTTTAACTGATTCTGTATCTTGCTGTATTTTTGAGCTTTTCTTTTTGTTAGATTGACTATTTTTTAGCTGTATATCTTTACCAGTAAATTTACGCTTGGACTCTTTTGCTATTTTTTTTTCTACCCTTTCTAAATTTTCGTCTTGTATGTATGAGATATTTTTAACCTTAGATCTTAACACTTTGCTTTTATCACTGCCGTGTTGATAAGGTTTCTTCTTTTCTTCCCCAATTGACTCAGCCCAATCTAGTTTTGTATTATAATAGAAAACTGTTTGGCTTGTTGCCCTATCTTAATCCTCTTTCATGGCAAAGTATACGGATGCTGTACCTCTTTGGTTGCCATTACTATTCGTAAAGATATATACCGCTTTTGCCTTTATATTTCTTAATTCCCTTAACAGTGAGATTTCAATCGCAGTTTTGGGTAGATTTTTTATAATTGACTTAAATCTACTTCTATCTATAAGTGTTTCTTTGTCCAGAAAACCACACGTAACTCTTAGCATTTTACCATTTTCGAAGTGTACTGCCCAGAAGTTTTGAAGTTTTTCTTTTCGTTTAGAGTTTCTAAAAGCTACCTCTATCTGTGCTGTCTTTGTTTTTCTATTAGACATAAAACATTTAACTATGGCTCTTTCATAAAAGCCCAAACACCTTCTAATTTGGTTTGCTCTAGTTTTATTTGGTATGTCTCATAGAGTTATGCATGTCGAACTCTTGTATAGCTTTTTTTTTGTCTGAGGAATAGCAGCTATCACCTTATATGTGTTACTTACTAGTTCTCTTTTAATTTTCTTGTCTAAGGAGGCTTCTTGCCACAAACACTTAGATGTCACCTCCTCAGAACTATTTTCTATCACATCTATAACTCGCTTTAACTTGTGGCCTGGTTGCACTTTAGTTTGAGTCTCACAATTAACATCTACTATGGTGTCTTGGGTTTTTGAGTTGGTATTCGTCTCTAATTTTAAGTCTAGATTAATTATGTCTAATAATTTCTTGATACCATAGTCTACTGTTCTACATTCTGTAAGAAGTAGCATTTCTTTGATACTGGATTCCTTGTGAGTTAGTTTTTTAGTTTTGTTGTCTTGTAAATATTGTGGTTGTTTATAAAGATCAAGTTTAGCCATTATTAGAACTTTTCCTGTTGCTTCTTTGTATCTAATCCAGTTGAACATTTTGATTGTTCTTCTAATGAGGCTTATTAATTCCACAGCATCTACTCCAAGCCATGCAGCAATCTTTTGATCCTTAATTAGAATATCTTGCTTGAGTTCCTGAAATAGATCTTTGTTGCTCTGTTTGTCTTTTCTAAACAGGTCTTTGAATTTAGTGAACCTTTTCATTTTTAACATGTAACAAAACTAATATTATATTGTTGCACGTGAAGATTGTTGTTGTACAGATGCCGATTGTTGATCAGTCACGTTAATTACTTGTTTGGGCGTTTGATGTGTTATGTGTTTGTTTGTTGTTGTAGTGATCTGCACTACCAAATTGTTGTTTTTCTAAAATTTTCTTGTAAAAACTAACTATTTGGCCTCTATGGCTCTTTTTTGAGAACTGGACCATATGTGCTTCTAAGTATCTCAAGGTAGATTTTTGTACTGCTTCTTTTTATTTAGACCTCAAAACCTTGCTATCTAGTGTCTATATTGCTGTTTTGTGTGTTTTCTTTTAGCTTCAAATTTGGTAGGAGGATCTACAGAAGAGAGTTGGTTGGCTAAATCTCATTATTAAATAATAATACTTTTAAACTATATACAATTAATTATTAAATAATAATACTTTTAGACTATATACAATTAATTAAATAATAATATTTTT
>CAJVPY010005056.1:0-11889 GCA_910591965.1 Dentiscutata erythropus
TACGTTATATATTGCGCAATATTGCGCAATTTTCTGCGCAATATTATGTCCAGACCGTAATTATTGCGCAATATTTCGGGGTGTAATAACTTGCGTAAGTTTACGTTAGTATATTTCGCTGATGTAGGTGGTATGCAATTCTTTAAAAATATTTTATAATTATTAAATTTTTACTATTTGCTTTAAAATATATATATATAAATTTCAGTGTCTAAAATATTGGTTACCCAAGTTGATTCCATTTTTAGTATAAAATACTATCTTATTTTTAAAATTTATATAGCATCCAACTGTATCGCCAGTAGTAAATGATGATCCGTATAGTTCGCCAATTCCTAAACAAAAAGAATATCCATCATCACTATGGTAACCACACCCCCATGGTTTATTTTTCTTATTTTCCTCATCTTCTTTATTTTCCTTATATTCCTGTCCTGAGAGTTTTATAAATGTTAATCTGCTACAATATGAAAATAAAATACAAATTTGCTACAGTATTACCAGGCATGAACATATTATTTATATAAGCTGAATCATCTATTTTTTTATCACTTTGCTTTGTACAATATCCGATCCCAATTATTCTATCAATAAATAGAATTAACGGATTATTAAAAAAGATAGCAAGAACATAGATAATGCTTAATAATATGAAATAATTATTAATAATATTACCCATTTTTTCCTTTATTTATAATTTTAATTTCAAAATAAAATATCCCACATTGTGAAGGGATTGGATGATTTGCTCGAACTATAGCAGCTTTAAAATCATCAGGATCTTTAATTGAAATATTTTTTAATAAATTAAAAAAAAGTTATTATTCTTTAAATTATCAACAATTAATACTCATATAATTCAGCGAGATTTTTCGTTTTTATCTTACCTGTATAAATCACTTTAAGGCTACTTGAATCTATGTCAATAAATGGTGATTTATCTTCAATATCCCACTCAGTCGGTAAAGCAATATCATTGTTTAAAATTAGTTCTGAATCTCCCATTATGTTAAAATTCAAATCAGATAGTGTTATGAATATATAAAAGCGAATTTATAAGAATACAAAATTTTATTATTGAACACAATTTACTATAATTGTATATATGTAGAGGATGCTAACGGCTTGACCCGACTTGTATATTTATTATTATAAAAATGATTAATCAATATGTTTGTTTGAGACGTACTTGGGTTATACAGTATCTCCACTTTAGATATTTATATTGAGCTATCATCAGGAAGTTTTTGAAAGTGTGTAAACTCATTGTTCAATAAAGTTCTACATACCTTGCATTGTACAACAATTTTTATTAAGAAAAAACCATATAGAATTTTATTGAACAATAAGTTTACACACTTTCAAAAACTCCTAATGATATTCCCCCAAAATTACACAGAGATCATCTCTAGATAATCAGTTTCAGTGCATATAACAGTAACTAATTAATATACTAGTTAACTGACGAATATAATAAAGTCAGAATAAAACAGAGCCTGGGATCAAGAATAAGATCAAGATCAAGATAGAGTTCAATAGATTACTACAAACCGGTTTCAAATTCGTGATACATAAGTTTTAAAAAAAGATAAAGAATCTAACCAAATATGACTCGAAATGGGTAAATACAAAAGTTAAAGCTCACTTAGTTAGGGTTGCGTTCCAAACACTTTTTTTAGTTACGACGTTTCTACTTAGTTTGGGTTTGGGAATCGGCATTTCTACCTAGTTTGGGTTCATAACCAAAACCCGAATATGTATCCTATTTCGGTAAATGGTGTTAAACTCAAAACTATCAATCCATTAAATAAATATTCGGCATTTAATAGAATAATATTTAAATTATTCAAAAAATTTTGATTTTTAATCAGGTATATCCATGTTTAAATATTGATAATCTAAAGATCGAATCCAATTCAAGAATCATAGATGGATCGATTATCGATTAATTAAATATAGTTAAGCCAAAAACACGTAAAAAATTTTGTTTGAATGTTGGGAATATCAATGTCTCTTTTACTTGTAAATGCAAATAAAATTGCCAAATGATTGTTTATTTTATTGTTAGCTAGGTAATAAACAAGCAGAATTTAAAACTTAGATTGTCCGATAATATCAAGAACGAAGTGCAATGAAGAATATGGTTATATTTAAACGCATTAGACAAACCATTCTTATAATTTGAGATTTCTATATAAAATCGAAGTATTGTATGTATGAGTTAAACAATATAATAAGTAAATGCAATCGAAATGTGTAATCAAAGAAATATAATTCTATAATACCATGATGATATGTTTAATTTCCTTGTTTAGTCATTGTTTTAAATATAAAACTATTTAAGCTGAATATAATAACATCATAGTAAAATCTTTCTATATCAAAAAATTTTCAAAAATTTTCTTGCTAATGAAAAAAATTGTCGATATATCTAGAGTAACGTGTATTAAAAACGAAGTGTACAAAGTGGGTATGCACAACAAGGTGACTTATAGGTAAATCACGATTTGATATCAAAATTTCGTAATCTTATTGGCCAAGGTGCCGGGCTTTAAACAATCTCTTTGTTTGGGATAAGTCCCAAATACGATTTTATATGTAAAAAATTTGGGATTTCAAACTATAATATAATTTATATGTCAGAATGTTTGACATTACAGCAAATTAGAGACATTTTGCAAAATCTAGTAAATACTATTTGGGATTTTACCAAATCCCAAACTAGTAGGTTTGGGCCGCAACTCTAGTCTCTGGACACATACCGGTCACGTAAATTTGCACTTACCGATTACTGGTATGACATACCAATTAGTAAATATATAAGTATAGAATAGTTACACTAAATAAGTAATATATACCAATACATCAAAATTTTGAAATCGGGAAATAAAGAGCTCAAATTACTTATTAAACCTTTGCTCAATTATTTTTTTATATAACTTAATGAACCTTCGCTCAAATTATTTACTGAACCTTCACTCAAATTATTTACTGAACCTTTAATTAAGATATTTTTTTATATAACTTACTAAACCTTTGCTCAAATTATTTATCAAACCTTTGCTCAATTACTTATTGAAGTTTACTCAGCCTTTGCTCAAAATACTTATTAAACCTTTGCTTAATGTATTTTTTTTAAACCTTCACTTAAATTATTTTTTTATATTACTAAACTTTTGCTTAATTATTTTTTATAAACTTTCTTTTTTTATATAGCTTACTTGAAAAAAATCGTCAGATTTAATTGTTCTTTCACAGTATCAATCCAGTTCTATGGCTTGTATTAATTTGAATAGTTCATCAATTTCTTTATCCAGAACTTTAGCAATAGCCTTATTCGTGCTAGTTGAGTATTCGTTCATAAGTGTCTTTAAAAGATTATTTTTTTGTTTAATTTTGACGTTATTGATGTGAAATTTTAAGCATGTAAAGCATAAAATGATAATAGATATTTGTATAAAGTGTATTTGCAGATATTGAGATCAAACTGTAGTTTTAAAAATTACCTTATATGTTATTGAAAATTTATACGTAGCAAAAGCAATTATTTGTAATTTAATTGGCCACAATATTGTAACAATTATAACAAATGATAATTGTAATAAATTTAATTTTCAGTATTCCTGATACTCATTGTAGCTCTTACGCATAATCTTAACAAAATGTTTATTATAATTAATATAATTTATAACTCTAGTGATGGGATCTCTGAATTTTTATTAATAATGTATGTCCCAGCAATTGGAAAAACAATGGCTTTTTTTTCTTGAAGCAGAACATTTAAAAGAGTAGACTTTCCTATATTTGGCTTACTCACAATAGCAACTTTTAATCCTTCTAGGTAGATCCAAGCTTTTTTACTGCTTTCTTTAATGGTTTTCGGTTTTTTCACTAATTTATTTAAGCAAGGTAAAACTTCCTGACCTGTTAAGTATTCTACCCCATTATATTTCGGATAATTAATATTTACTTTAATATTAGCAATTATGTCTAGTAGTTCATTTTTTATAAATTCTAATTCTTTTTGGGGTTCAGAACTTAAATTATTGAGGCCTAAATTGGCTTCTTCTAAACTAGATGCATGAATTAAATCATTGATAACATTAGCTTGAATTAAATTTAATTTTCTGTTGAAAAAAGCTTTTTTGGTGAATTCTCCTTCTTTGGCCAGAGCAGCCCCATTTTCCAAAACTAATTGTACTATTTGGTTAACAATAAATAAATTTCCATGACAACTGATTTCTACCATGTCTTCACTAGTAAAAAAAACATGGTGTATAGAAGCAGAGCAATAATACTTCAACAATTTTTTTTTTTGAATTAATGATTTTGCCAAAAATTAGTTGAGGTTTTTTTAGGGATATTCCAGTAAAAGCAGTCAAAAATTTTAGTAATAATAAAATAGGTTTGGGGGCCAGAAATTCTGATAAGAACAATGTTTTGAGTAATAGAAGCAGTAACTAAGAAAACAATAGTTTTTTGATTAAACATGAGTTAGAATTATATTATAATAGTTAATAACTTTGATCATTACCAATAATATCGATATGATGAATTAAATAAACTTCTAACGAATTTAATAAAAATTTGGTTTGTCAATATCTTAACAATTTTTGAAAAAATATTGATACAAACTTTTGTTTTTTATGTATCCTGTGCTAATTAGCTATGCCATAGTGATAGATTATTAAGCCATTATTATAAAATAATCGATCAATTAATTAATAATTATTTATTAATAATTCAGGAGATCCCATCACTACATAAATGAAAAATCTTATTAGTGATATATAACACTGCTATGCAATTCTGGTCCATAACATATAGAAGCCGAATTTTATATTTTTTATTTATAAACCTATAGTTAAGGATGCATTTAAATTTATTATATTTATTATAACCATATAAGCTAGGTTAATTGTATCTCTATTTATAATTAAGATAAATCAATAATAATATTGGAAGTTGCTTTATCTTTTGAGTACTCTTTCTTAAAAGCTTTCTGAAAGAATGAAATTCTTGTCTCAAAAAGCTTTTCCCAAATTTTACTTTGATCTGAGCATATGGTTTGCTATCTATTAACAATTACTAGAACGGGTGTATTTGCTTTTAGCCTCATAGCAATATAATGATTTTGCTTATCTATAAAGGCTAAAACAATAGGCTGGTTCCTATTCAATGGAATATTATCGGTCAGAAATGTTAAACATTAATGTTTACTAAAGTAGTGAATTGGCCGTTTGAAAGCATTAGCAATTAGATATCCAAAAGATGGCATTAACATCCAATTTTCAATACTACAAAGACCTTTTTCCCACTGTACAATTGAAACAACTGTATTGTATTCATTTTCACCTTCAATAAATAGTTGAACATAATAAGCTTTTCAATTAATTAGTTCATTAAAAATAGTTTGTTATATAGTTGGCCATTCATCTTCAGATATTTCAAGTGATATAGCAATAGCACGGAAGCCACAGTTTCCATCACTACGAACATTTATATAGCTTAATATAAACTTTTTCATAAACATTGGCATACTGTCTTCATACATATCAACATCTTTATAAGAGATAATAGGAGATTGCAAAGTATTGGCCTGATTTATCTTTGATAGTAAATTATGCAGAACCTTTTTTTTTTTCTTTGTCTCTATATCTTGCTTCTCGCTCAAAAGTTTTTTATGCTTGGTTCCTGAATGGCAACCTTTTGAAACTTTCATTTTAGGTGCTTTTAAAGGTTCAGAAAGTGGTATTGTAATTACTTAATAAATACATGCTATAAATTTTGCATTTATAGAAGTATCATTTGGAAGTTCACAAAATGTATTTTCAGCTTTAAGAAAGACTTTATAAAATTTTGGGTTAGTAGCTGATAACTCTAAAGAAGGACTTGGAAGATCTTTTATTTTAGACCTATAAAGATACCAACACTTATCAATAATATTAAGAGGAATTGGTCCTTCTTTAGAAATTGTATGATAATATTTAAGCTTATAATTAATTTTTATTTGGCATTAACAAGTTGTTGTTTCACTATATTTTGTTGAATTTTCTTGAATTTCAACTAAAAGATTTTTTATTCTATTAATTGCATATGTTGATACATTACCAATAATTATACTAAAGCGAGAATCACGCAAAGTAAATGGATTACATGCTACTTTGTTAGTGCCAGTATATACAGCTATTTTGAGATTTTTTACTTGCATCCTTTGGTCAATATTTTCAAAAACTGATTCTAATCCACTGGCTGTTTCTATAGCTTGTTTAAAAGCACTGTGTGATGATTCAGCACGTGCAGTTGTTGAGATACCTATATGACATAAATTTTTTGTAAATGCATAAATTCACAATTTAGAGTCTTTCATTAAAGTATTGATATACACCATAGGCTTTTTGGAATCATATGCTTTTTTTTGCAGCACTTTCAATAGATTTCATTGCTTTTATTATACTTTCTTTATTAGGTGATAATTGTAAAATTTCAACCTCTTTTTTAAATTCCATATAATCATCATCACTATCAAACAACTTGCAGCAGTTTGTTTTAAGATTTTGATCTATTAAATAGCATTTTGTCTGCTTCTGGAAAAACTTCTCTAGAGGCATTTCTAAGTGCTTGATCTCTGTCTGACATAAATACACATGGAAGACAATTGTAAATATCATATACTTTTTTGTAAAGTGTTGTTAAAAACCACTTATAAAAATCCTTATTTTCATTTTCTATCCACGTCATTGCAATCTGAAATGTTTTTAAAGAACTTTTTTTATTTGCAATATTACTAATACTAACTGTACTTACAAGAGGAAACTTATATACATTTGTTTTGTAAGTAGCATCTACAATTAAAACTTCATAACATTTTGTAGTATGCTTTGCTACTTCAACATGAGAACAAAACAAATATATCAAATGTCCATCATGTGTTTTAAGTAACTCTGTCATATAATTATGTTGCTGAAAAAGACGTAAAAGCTTTTGAGCACAGTTAGCATTAGGACCTTCATTAAGTGTATATCTAATTCATGCCCATTTGTTTACTATATCTTTTGGCAAAACAATACCACCATTATTAACTTTATTGATAGCAGTAGTAATTATATTGGCGTGTTTGGTTCATCACTTTTGAGTAACCCCAAAATTTTGGAGTCCAAATATTGATTAACATTTTTATGATTATCAATTTTAAATAATTGAATTTATATTAATAAACTTTTTGACTCATAAGTAAAATATGCGCTAAAGTCCAACAATTTTTAAAAGTAGTATATTTTTATTATATAGAAACGTAACTATAAACTTGTTAATACTAAAAAGTAAAATTCATATTTAACTATATATAGAAGCACGATCTAAATTGAAGAACCATGAATAATTACGATTATACAACTTATGCTTAATTTTATTTAAACATTTATATTTTCATAAGGTAAATTATTTAAGATATATGTAATGTCATAGTGCGACATCTTAGAAAATATTACAATATTTATTCAAATATATGTATCGTCAGCACAAACTATAGTACCCTGAACACGATACATTCCACGAGCAAAATCCAAGTTAGTACCCGGATACTATACTAAGTTTTTTACATAGGCCGGTACTTTATATTCAACCATATAATTTTTTTGAGGGGGGACTTTGATATGAGGGGTACTTGTCTGCGCTGTATGGTATTACGTTTAACACTTTAAATAAACAAATTCTTACATAGTATGTAATTTTTTGCATTAATTACAGAAAGCATTAACGCGTTAGAAGATATTGCTCAAGTCAAATCAACTGAACTTTATTGATTTTCAAAATATTCTTGCTTGGTTATTGTTATAAATATGGAATTAAAGTTAGTACAGTATTCAGTCAAAAATAATGTATTTATATATTATCAAGAAAGAAATCTTATTTTTATTATTTTGGAATCCAAGTTAAAATAAATCTGAAATTAGCTAAAATGAAGAAATGAAATTCATTAGTTATTGTTATTGAAACAGAATTAAATAGAAAATTTAATTTTTAAATTTGCTATTACTATTTCAATAAATTGGTGTAGCGGGAATTTAAGCATTAAGTTTACAAGTTAAAAAATTCATTAATCTAAGTATAATATTCAAAGATGAGAAATCTAATCTTAACCGGGAGGAATTTCTTCCATGATCATATGACACATATAAATATTTATTGCGATTTTCAAAAAGATGTAGCTGTTCAAAGAAATATAAACATAACTTATCAAAAATATAAAATAACAGATTTCAGAAATTTTTCCCGATCATAGTCACAAAAATCATGCAGTTACAAGCCACAATAATCGATTTATTAATCTATTACTTTATATTATGTAAAAGAACATTATTGCCCAATATACTTCTACGCAGATACAATTAATCTAAAATTTAACCAACCTACTCTAACCTTTAATCAATAATGCTTTACATTTTAACTCGTAGCGATACCCTATTTTAAAAAATTTTAAAAAATTAATATATATATATATTTATCTTTTTAGCTTCAATTTTAATTAATACTTACTAATTCTATTAGTCAAACTGTTATTTTTAATTGACTCTACAAATATTTCTAATTTCAACAAATGTTATTCTAATCGGTATTGTGTAGCTTTTTTAATATAACTAGGAATATTTGCTTGCTAATAAAATAATTGCCGATTTTCGTGTTCTAATATTTCTAGAATTGCTGATTTTCTAGACCGATCATGTCCACCATCTTTTAATATATTTTGAAAATATCGACATACTTGAATATGGTTTTTTTTTTCTAAAGCTAAACATGAAAAAGCCATTAATCCTAAATCTCTATAAATCTCAATAAATTCGGGAATATGATAGATTAAAACGTGCATATATGGAGTACAATCTGTTGCTTGATATAGTCTTTGCACAAAATTTTTATTTGGACATCCTTGAGATGGAGTTAAAAAATATTCTAACCATTCAATTGCTTTTTTTTTAAAACTACTACCACTTATTTTTTTTTGATGCAAATCATTATATAATTCAGCGAATCCATTTCAGAGTTTTCTAAGTTGATTTTGTCTAACTGTTGGTAAATAACAAATACTAATATTCTTAAAAATAAAATTACATAAGAGTTTAAGTTTGTCTGGACCCATCAAAGACGTATTACATAATTTTTTAGTATTTTTATCTGTTCAAAATTGAAATGTTACACCAATTCGTTTCATTTCTACTAATATTTCTTGCTGAATTTTATTATCTAACTCTCCATTTCGTTGCAAATCAGATAAAAATAGTTCAAAAAGTCGATCTGTAATGCGAAACATTACATGTAGCTTGTCACACACCCAATTTTTAAGATCAATCATATCAAATAAGGGTGCACGTTGATGCCCTCTAATGTTAAAAAAATTTTTTTTTATTTGTTCCATATTTTTGGTAATTGTCCAATCACCAACTAGTTTATTATTTTGATCAAGAATTCCATTTTGCTGTTTCGTACATGTACACCATGGACAAAAATGATTCGCGTTTGCAAAATTAAATCCTAAACAGGTAACTAAAAACTTCCAATCTGCGCTAAAAAAAGGTCCACATTCTAATGCAAGCCGTTAAGTTGGTAAAATCCGGATTCTCTTAAATTGTTTAAATCAAAAATTAATGTGCAAAGTGCATTTTGAAGAGATTGATAATTTTCTAATCCAAAGTAAAGAACAAGTATATGATACCTTTCAGGCTTATGCAGTCTTTCTATATCATTAAGTATTATAGCCGTTACTATAATATGCTGAACCTTTCGTCCTACATTCCTACCATCTCCAGATATACGAAGTTTAATAGTAGTATTATTTGGAATTAAAAGTCTTTTTTTTATATACCCAGGTACAATAAAATTTAATATATCAATTATAGAATGCTGACCACCTTTTCTAGCAGATTCAACTACATTATTAACTATATCAGGATCAGTAATATGAGGTTGATCTTCAGTTAATTCAGAAGCAACAGATGTTTCTTCTACATTTATAAGTAATAAGAGAACTAGATTTTGCATTTGTTTATTAAGTCTTTGACGTGTACTTGATATTGCACCCTCTCTTGGCAAATTTTGATTAATACGTGCTAATGATCGATAAGCTTCACGAGATATCTTGCCTTTATCTAATAATTTTAGAACCGCCAAATGCAAATCATCTATCTTTTCTTGGTTAACTTTTCCATATTGAATTTAAATAGCTTATCATTTATAGTAAAACGTGCTTGCTTAATTTCAACTTTATCATCTTTATAAAAAATGTTTTCTTTACAAATTTCAACTTGATCAAATACACGTTTGGCCATTGTCAACATATGACATCGTTGAGTAGAATTACTGAGATTGTTAAAGGGTTGAACTTTAAGATAGGTATTGGATAGTAACATTTTTCTAACTATATGAACAGAATTTAATTGTAATCCAAACAATTGTACACCTGACATTCAAATGTCTTTCTTTTTATTCTCATTTTTATTAATTATATTTGCATTTATTTCTTGAATATCTTCACTTGACAAAGTTCCTTTATTTTTTAGCTTTTTAAGACCCTTCAAAGATATTAATTTTTTAATACAATATTGCTAATGCTAATAAATTTTTTTAAAATTAATTATTTACCTTGCAGTATTTAGCTGTGGCGTCTGATAAAGATTTTGTTGAATGAACTATGTATTTGTCAAACTGTATTGCAAAATATGGCTTGTTATTGATATATTGGATAGAGCATTCTGCGATATATATTTTTTTTCCATATGTTGTGCGAACAATATACTGATCAGGAATAGCATATTGCTCCGGTTTCTTAGTATATGCAAGTTTATGTAAAGGAGAATAGACACCTTCATTTATAATTATATAGTCCCATGATCTATGCGTGTCTTTAAAAAAAATGTGCGAGTCTTTAGGATATGCACTTATTTCTTCTCTCTTCATGACTGTCAAATGAAAAAGCGTGTATGTACATACAATGTCTATTACATTGGGTTAATATAGTACGTACGTTTGTATGTAATCAAGTAATTAATCACATGAATTAAGTATGATTGGCTATTTTGTAGTTAACATACAATCAAGATATATTTAAGTATTTTTTTTTTTTTGTAACCTTCGATCAATGCTTTTTTTCTTTTTTAAATATGCTAGTACTGTACTTTCCTTGGAGTTATTATATATTGGTATTGTCAGTTGGAGACGTCATATTTGGTGTTGTCGCTAAGAGTCGTCACTTGTCGGAGTTTCCATTCACACACTCGTGTTGTTGCTTGGTGTCGTTGTATACTATCGTATGTACTGTTAGGCTGTTCTCTTTTTTTTGTGTATTGGTTTAGTTGTATATACTTGTATTAGTCACTTGTTGGTAATTTCTTTTTGCTAACTAGTTTTTTCTTGTAACATTTGTATACACGTTTCGTCATTCTGGTGTAATTCTTGTGCTGCTGTTTTGAATGTCTCGTTGTTTGTTGGTGCTTTGCTATCGTTTAATGGGTTTTTCTAGATTGTTATTTTATATTTTCGATTAGTTACGTTTATATTTCTTTGGTGATCTGCAATGGCTATATCTTTTTGCAAAGTGTAATAAATATTTATATGCATCATATGATTGTGGGAGAATTCCTCCTGGTTAATCTCTTAATGCTATATAATGGGTGTTTTCAAGTATTTCAATCAATTGATTAAGGTTATTCTCAAGAGCCAACCTAGTATTGCCCATAAAAAAATGTAGCTGCCGTTATTTAAAATAAATTATTCAAGTTCGTGAATATCTTCTCAAATATAATAATTGTGGCAGATAATAATGAAATCAGATTAAAATGAAACTGGGAACCTTTCTTGCTCATCTTTAAAGCTTATAAAACCCACTTATACTCT
>CAJVPY010005057.1:0-11888 GCA_910591965.1 Dentiscutata erythropus
TCTTGTGTTTACACCACTTATCCTATTGTGCGCCTAGAAGACACAGTATACCGGTTTGTATTCCTTCAAAGCCAGGCTCCCCCTAGGCATACCTGGCGATGAATACCATATTCGGAACTTCCCAAGTAGACTTCTATCATCCGATAATCATCCCCATATGCGCCGATCTGTTGGACTTATCATGGGTTTGCACCGCATTTAATCAGCTAGCATTCCTTGTACTTCCTCGGCATATCAGGGTTGCACAATGCCCCAAATCTTCCAGGTCCCGGTATTGCCGATCCTTGGTACGCCAACGGGTTACAGACATTTTTCCCCAATGTGGACGATAGTCACTGTAACACAGGAATAAATTTGAAAATCGTTGTTTGTAGGATTTGAACTCTCAACCTGCTACTTGGCGGGGTGACAACTAGACCACTTCACTAAGTCGCCACACTCTTCTTATTCGTTAAATATAAAAAACATCTATTCAAAGTCTTTTAGTTTTGGGTTGTTTTGCTGAAAATTCTTGAATTTAGATGAATGAAAAACAAAATAGTAATATTCATTATAATTTGATTAAAGTCAAAAGATGAGTTGTATTTATTATATACATTCATATCAAAGTATTATTATTTAGCTTAAAAGTTTTGAGTATAAAAATAAAGTAGCTATTTTTTTTAGATCGATTAAAAATTTATGCTAAGCAATCTTTATCAATAATAAATTTTTAAATGATTGTAGTTTATTGATTTGTTTATCAAAATAGCAGCTTACTTGGTTAATTTATTCAATTTTCAATTATATACTAAAAATTTGCCTTCAATCTGTTCTTAATTAATAAACCAATCATATCAAAATTAATGTTTGAAGCTAAACATGATAATTTAGTCAGTATTCATGATAACTTTTATATTTTTTTTAGTAAGTGTTATAGCTAAAGCTAAAAAATTTAATTATTTTAATATGAAATTTTAAAAATTTTTGGGACCTTTTGTTAGAGATTTTTTTAAAAGTTAAGAGTAGAGTTTAAAGGTAGTTTTAATAATAAAAAAGTATAAGTAGATTTTAGTAGAGTTTATAGTTTTAAATCAAGGTCTTTAATTTCTAGCTTTAGCTACAACAATAATTATTTTGCTTTTTTAATTGTTGATTCAAACTAGAAATCTACTAAGAGCTTTCAAGTATTTAATTTAATAAATTGATGCTTAATTTTAGTAAAAAATAGTTTAGTTGTTTAGACAAGTTTATTATTGTACTAAAAAAAAAGATAGTTGGAACTATCTTTTTTTTATTATAGAGTTGTACTAATTGACTAAAATTCAATCTTTGTATTTTGTGATATAAATCTTTATCATAACAGTCATAAGGATTACTTTGATTAATCATAGCACTTGTGTATATTCTTAATCACTAGCAAGAAAAATGCTTAAGAGCATCTTGCATCTCTATTTAAAAAAGCAAATCACAATAAAACCTTTATAAATATATACTCTTAAAACCAAGCTTTAACAATATGCACTTAGAGATTATTTTTTTATTTTTTTTTTCTTTAATAACCTCGCACTAATTTATTAAAATATTTGTAATTTACAAAATTAACTATCTAACTTATATATTAGGCCAATACCCGGCTGCTAAAAGTGCCCAAGTATGGTTATCGCACTGATGTTTGCCAACTGGTTCTACATGTGGTGCTACCCATATTTAAAAACCTGTTATAGCATAATACTCAGCTACCTAAAAATATTTACTTAACATAACAACCTATTACAGAATAATTTTACTTTGACCACCAACTAGGTAGAAAAGAGTTTGAAATTTGTAACCAAATCGTTTCTTTTACCAAATTATATACCTCAACTATCTTTTCCTTAAAGTTTTCCAAACATGATCTTCCCTTTTCTTTTTTCCCTACTACACCTGATTCCTCTAAACCTTTTTTTCTCTTTTTTTTCAAATGGTTTTCTGTTGATTGGTTTTCTACTGGTTGAACCTTCGTTGGCCCGTTTTCTAACACTGGGTCTTCTGCTCGTAAGTTCATTTCTGATATCTCAGACGATTCTCTGGGTCTTTTCTCTCTTTTAATTGACTTGTCTATACCGTTTCCTTTTTCCCATGCTATGAATTTTTCACATCTTTCTCTCCAAATTATTCTATAAAAACATTCTTGTATAACATAAAAAAGTGCTTCGTAGCATTGTCGACTTGTGCTAGATTTCTTGTTTATTTCTTGAAGTTTCGTGAAATCACCTTGACAGACCAAACTCTGCATAAGCATCTTCCTTTTTTCCAAGCGTGCTTCTCGTAAGTTGCCAAATACTACGTTCTTCAGATCTTTCAAGGTATACTCGAATCTTGTCTCTTCTTTGAGTGTGGCCTATGCTAATGCTAAAGCTTGCTTTTCTATTTCTAACCAAATATCCTCATAGGCTTCGCAGCCAAAAAGATAGTCTAGATCCTCTATTTTGTTCTCCTTACATAGAACACAATTGGCCAACAGATAAATATGTGGGCTATGCTAATGTAATTTATTCAGTGTTGGGAGTACTGGGAAAAGGTCTTTAATTCGCTTGACAAGCTTGTTACTAATCGCTAGTGATTTACACCTCTGGCCTCTAAGCTCTGTTAATCTTTTCCAATATAAGACCCATGATGGATTATTTTCATGTTCTGTTTTTTGAAGAGGCTTGCAGCTTTTCGACAAATACCATTCGCTCTTCACAAATCTTCTTTTAACTTTTAGTATAAAACTCCATAGAGGGCATTTAATGTTCTTATCTTGCCAAAATATTTCGAAGCTTCATTGAGAGCGAAAACTACTTGGCCATTTCCACGTATCGTCAAAATAGGCACCCTCTTTCGCTATGCAATTTGCTATTTCATTCTACTTTATACCTGCATATGCTTTAACCTTTACTAACTCAAGATCAAGTGATTTAAACTGAACTACTTCTATAATCTTGTCGAGTATTGCTCTATTTTTCCTTTTAAGCCCTTTATTAAAGTCCTTTTTATTTAGTGCACCTCTTATTGCTATGATTGCGGCTGCACTATCGGTTTTAACTTGCACACTTGAGTTTGAGGTTGCTGTTAAAAGCGTATATAGTATTGCTAGAAGCTCTGGTCTTGTAAATGATAACCAATTACCAATTCTGGCTCTGCCTTTAAATATCATATCTTTCTTATCTTCTGAAACCTGGACCCAGCCTACTCCTATTCTATCTTCATCAATCTTGTTAAACTTATTTGGGATCCATAAACCATCTGTATAGAAAATGTTTTCTTTTCTCTTATGTTCTATATTAACTCTTAGCCTATATAACAACAAAGCTTTAATGTTCGCCAGTAGCTCCAAATTCTCTATATACTCTAAACTTTCATTTTTTACCATCTTCATACTTTCTAATATCCATTTAGGTATACTTCTTTCTATAATAAGAGATCTATATATCTCTGTCCGAATTCTAAGATGTAAACTCTCCTCATTTTTCAATATATACTCTATTCTACCTAGTACTTGGTCTAAATTTATACTAAATCTACAAATACCTTCTACCTCTATGTTGTTAAAATCACAACCCCCACATTAAACTAATAGAACACCTTTTTTAGTTAGATCTCCTTCTAACTAGTATTCAGCTACAATCTCACTTAAACTCTTTACTTGAACCCATCCGATTTCAAGCTGGCCTGTTTCTTTCTTGTAAAATAAAATTCAATCCTTTTGTCTCTTATCCTGACTGATCTTTGGTAGACTCGGCACAATCGCCTCTTCATTTTTTGCTTGCAGACGAAACTGGGCTCTTACTTTACGTTTCTCTTCATTCTCGAGCACCAAACTCTCGACCGACTTGTACCAGAGTGGAGTTGTGCCGCTACAACTACAATTTTTTAGCGCTTTTACTTGTTGCTATGTTAACAAGTTTTCATCCTTTATATCTAAAATCTGATTAATAAAGTAAATTTCCAAACTTGCTTGCTGTTTTCTACTCTTTTTCCTCTGCAAAGAACTTAGTATACTTGTGATTGTTGTTTCTAAACCACATATGCTCTAGCCTTTTTTTTCTGTGCCAAAGAATATATCTATTTTTTTGCACTGTTTTATCATATTAAGTGCGATATTGCCTTTGCAGTTATGATTTGCCTCAACCAAAGGGTCTCTCCAGACATTATGTATTATGCCTTTTTTCAGAATTCCCTATCTAATTCTCATTTTAGTAATACTTTCTATTATACCGGTACTATTTAGCCTTTTAAAAAGAGCTGTCGTCTGTTTTGCTAATACTGCACTTGCAAGTAGTTTGGTTTTTAATGTACCCCCATATGCTAGAATACTGTTTGGTACCGTCTGTGCTATTCCTAGCTTTTTTTTTATTAACCACAGAAAAGGTTGGTGGATTGTGTTTAATTTGCCTTCTGTTAATGCCACCATTTGTAAGATATACTTCAGCTTGGGAATTAGGACCTGGTTGTTTATATATACTAACTAGCTCGTCGTAGATTTTTTCTTTTCTAATTTACAGATAAACAAGTCTACAATTTGCTTTATCTTCTTTTTTATTTCTGCAATCTCCTTTTTAGTATGAAGAAAGGTTTCAAGAAACCTTAGTTCATACAGCTTCTTGCTTGCTTTAACTAGAACATTCTCATATTCTATTTGTCTATCTGCAAATGGAAGCTTTAAGTTTAATACTACTAACTTTGATTTGTTGCCATTAATTTCTATGCTATTTAGCTGGAAAAACTGATCTGCTACTTGAATTGTTCGCTCTAGCTAATCCTTCGAACTTGCAATCTATGTGTTGTCATCAGCATATGCAAGAACTGCTTGTCTGACGCTTTTTGGTTTTTCAATTTTTAACAAATCTTTTATCTGTATTGGTACTTTTATTCTATAACCCAAGCTTTCATTTTTCTGTATCTTATCTAACAGGGGATCGTAAAAAATTCCCCAAAAGAGGGAGTGAGATGGCTTCACTTTGATCGATATCTCCTTCTGCTCTGATTTCTTGTGTTAAACCATATGCTATTATAACCTTAAACCTTCTACTTTCGAATAGGTTGTTAATTAGTCTGTAGCAAACATCTGGAATCTTGATCCTTTTTAGTGCTTTTTGCAACATGGTAAAATTTACGGAGTCGAAAGCCTTCTTTATATCCTGAAACAGGACTTACAATTCTTGTTGGTTTTCTTCCGCCTCTTTGAGTAAGGCCTTAAGGATATGTACCGGCTCTTCTGTAGAGTTTTCTGATAACCTTGCAAAATTGGGGCCTTGGAGAATCTCCTTTTCTTTAATAATCTTTTCATTAAAATTTTTGTAACCCCTTTTCTGAAAACTTCTACTAAAGCAATTGGTCTAACTTTATTCAAATTATACTCTCAGTCTTGCCCTTTTGGAATTGGATATACTTGAGTTGTTTTCCATTTACTTGGCACATTACCAACTCATAGACATGCTTTTGCAAAGTTTTTAAAAACTTGCTGTGTTCTTGTATTTGCCTGCTTAAGAAGTGTATATGTGATTGTTGACATTTCTGATGCTGAGTTTGCCTTATTTTTGCTTAACATTGACTACCATTCATCTAGCATAATCGGTTGCATTACTGGATCATACTAAGCTTCTAGGATGTGATCTTTTGGCTGGTATTCTTCAGACTATAGATTCTCTATCTCAGCACTATCTTCTTTCCTATTTATAAACTGGTTCTGAAAATACGACCGAACTTCTTTCAGGACTTCTGCCAGGCTAGTTAAAAGATTCGTTGACTCCTGGTTTTGTATATGTACTCTATCTAAAACTATTTTGCAGTAGGGTCACTCTAACAAGCTAGCTAGCATTTTCTTTTACTCCTTTACGATTTGCTTAGCTCTTTTTTGGATATATTGTTGTATTTCTTTTTTCTTGCCTTTTTGCTATTTACTACTAGCTTATCCTTAATTACTTTCCACCAAGTTATTGTATCTTCTTGCCATTCTGACAACTTTTGTATCTCAACTTTTTTAACACTACTATCTGCCCATCTATTAACTTGCCTAATTCTTTTATTCTATTGACATAACTTTTCATAGAGCTCTTCTTCACTTGCTGATTTCATTTTTCTAACTATTTTGCCTAGCGTAAAAGCTGCTTTAAAAAACCTATTTTTCTTCTTTGTAGAACTAGGCTTTTTTCTGAAATCTATTACCTTAATTGGTAAATTTTTCTGGCCTGCTTTAAGAATTACTTTTTCTATTAAATGCCATATTTGGTTTAAGTTTGTCTCTAATTGGTCTAGAGATTCTGGATCTGTAGCTAGATTGTCCTTCTTTAGTACAAATAGTACTCTATTATTTAAACTTTTCTATAGACCTTCACAGTAATCGTCTCAGTTTTCTTTTGTAGCCTTTTCAAGTTTCCAAACTCTTTGCTTAGCACTGGGTAACCCTTCTCTTATTTGACTATTTGATGAAACATCAGAGCTCCATTTACATTTTACAAATGCGAGATCATGATCACTTCCTGTTATCATTGACATATTACAAATTTCTGCCTCTTGCAACATATTTATCATATTACTTGATGACCAAATTTGATCTATTCTTGTTGCAACTAAACTATTGCTCCAAGTAAACTTCTTTTTGTATGAGTTGAAAAATCTAAAAGTGTCCAAAAAACCCTTCTCTTTGAACCAAGCGTGTATTGCTAGTCTTCTATTATTATTGATTTGCAATGATTTGTCTAACGTTAGATCAACCACATAGTTGAAATCTCCCAGTACTACTATTAGTGTATCATCTTGTGCTTTATTTATTCTATCTTGAACTATAGCTAATAACTCTTTTGCCACCTCTATATTGCTCGGTAGAATATATAGTGTAATTATTATTAACTTGTATCCTTTAAAATAAAAATGCACCACTAGCAAAAATTCATTTGGTTTTTCAATTTTGCCAACATGTTTTTCTAAATCTTCTCTTATTAGCAAACCTATACCAAATCTCTTCTTTTTTGTTTTTGAAGCTAGCAACCAAATTCCTCTAAAACTAATATTGTTTCTAAGAATATATTTTGTTTCCATTTCTTGCAAATTCATTTCTGTTATTTCTATTATATTAAAGTCTTTTTTATCACCCAATCTAGCAACATGTCTACTCTATGTTTGTGTACATTAAGCCCATTTATATTGTGTATTGCTATATTGATTCGCTTAACCAGTTTTGGTCTGTCTATTGGTACTACTTGTGTCTAAACCTGGTTTCCATTCGGGGTACCTGTGTTTGTTAAGATACCTATAGCGCCCTTTAGGAGTGATTGGGGGCCTTGCCCTTATTTCGCTGCTTCTCTAATAACTCTAGTCTCTTTATAATCTTATATAACAGATCGGTTTGATTGACCTCTTTTTGCTTTTCTTTGCCTTTAACCAATTCTGTATCTTGCTATATTTTTGGGCTTTTCTTTTTATTAGATTGTCCATTTTTTGGCTGTATATCTTTACCAGTAAATTTACGCTTGGACTCTTCTGCTATTTCTTTTTCTACCCTTTCTGAATTTTTGTCTTGTACATATGGAATATTTTTAACTTTAGATTTTAACACTTTGCTTTTATTACTGCCGTGTCGATAAGGTTTCTTGTTTTCTTCCCCAAATGACTTAGCCCAATCTAGTTTTGTATTATAATAGAAAACTGTTTGGCTTGTTGCCCTATCTTGATCCTCTTTCATAGCAAAGTATACAGATGCTGTACCTCTTTGGTTGCCATTGCTGTTTGTAAAGATATATACCGCTTTTGCCTTTATATTTCTTAATTGCCTTAACAATAAGGTTTCAATCACAGTTTTGGGTAGATTTTTTATAATTGACTTAAATCTACTTCTATTTATAAGTGTTTCTTTGTTTAGAAGACTACACATAACTCTTAGCATTTTGCCGTTTTCAAAGTGTACTGCCCAGAAGTTTTAAAGTTCTTTTTTTGTTTAGAGTTTCTAAAAGCTACCTCTACCTGTGCTACCTTTGTTTTCCTATTAGACATAAAACGTTTGACTGTGGCTCTTCTATAAAAACCCAAACACCTTCTAATTTGGTTTGCTCTAGTTTCATTCGGTATGTTCCATAGAGTTATACATGTCGAACTCTTGTATGGCTTTTCTTTTGTCTGGAAAATAGCAGCTATCGTCTTATATAGGTTGTTCACTGGTTCTCTTTTAATTTTCTCGTCTAAGAAAACTTCTTGCCGCAAATGCTTAGATGTCACCTCCTCAGAACTACTTTCTGCCACATCTATAACTCGCTTTAACTTGTAGCCTAGTTGCACTTTAGTTTGAGTCTTACAATTAATATCTACTATAGTGTCTTGGGTTTTCGAGTTGGTATTTGTCTCTAGTTTTAAATCTGAATTAATTATATCTAATAATTTCTTAACACTATAGTCTACTGTTCCACATTTTGTAAAAAGTAGTATTTCTTTGATACTGAATTTCTTGTGAGTTGGTTTTTTAGTTTTGTTGTCTTGTGAACATAGTGGTTGTTTATAAATATCAAGTTCAGCCATTGTTAGAACTTTTTCTATTGCTTTTTTGTGTCTAAGCTAGTCGAACATTTCGATTGTTCTTTTAATTAGGCTTATTAATTCCACAGCATCTACTCCAAGCCATGCAGCAATCTTTTGATCCTTAATTAGGATATCTTGTTTGAGTTCCTGGAATAGATCTTCATTGCTTTGTTTGTCTTTTCTAAACAGGTCTTTGAATTTGGTGAAACTTTCCATTTTTAACACGTAACAAAACTAATATTATATTGTTGCACGTGAAGATTGTTGTTGTACAGATTCTGATTGTTGATCAGTCACGTTAATTACTTGTTTGGGCGTTTGACGTATTACGTGTTTGTTTGTTGTTGTAGTGATCTGCGCTACAGGGTTAAAGCCGATTCCCCAAATTGTTGTTTTTCTAAAATTTTCTTGCGAAGACTAACTATTTGGCCTCTATAGCTCTTTTTTGAGAACTGGACCAGATGTGCTTCTAAGTACCTCAAGGTAGATTTTTGTGCTGCTTCTTTTTACTTAGACCTCGAAACCTTGCTATCTAGTGCCTATATTGCCATTTTGTATATTTTCTTTTAGCTTCAAATTTAGTACGAGAATCTACAGGGAAGAGTTATTTAGAGATTAATAAAAAAAAGTGTATTATAAAAAACATATATATATTTGGGTTAGAAATTAAATATGCATTTAGAAAGAATATGTACTTATAAAGATCTTGAAAGTAGAAATTACAATATATACAGTTATATAATAGGCATATAAAATACAATTAATTGTTATTGTTTTTATGAAATTTATATAGCATTTATACTAAATAAATAATAAAAGTATATGTATATAATTGTTAAATTTTTTTATTATCTTAAATTTATAACTATCCTATTATACAATGATAAACCAAATTCACAAATATTGCACAATTTAAAATTATTATATTGTATAATCTGGAGTCTCTATTCAAAAGTAGTAAATAATAAAAATTGTCTTAAGTATTCTTAAGCATTTCAATCTATCAATTAATTAAATTAAATAATGATCATAATAATGCTCAAGCATTACAATCAATAAAAGTATATATAGAATTAAATATTTAAGTATATTTTTTGTATTTTTTATAATTTTTTTATATTCCAAACTTCAACTTCAGCTTTACTAGCTTTATTGTAACAGTAACAAAATCAACTTATAGAGTCATTCATGAAATTTGCTTTTAGAAACAAGAAATAACTTTTTTAAAAAAATATTTTTTATAAGCAATCTATAATAATTCTGTAGTTGCTATTTAGAGTTAAAAAATAAGTTATATTTATTACACTCATATTAAAGTTATATTAAAAACTTTAATATTAAGGGTAGGGTATTTCATGTGATCTATGGTATAGTAAAATAATAGCATAGCTGAAAGATATAGATCATTAATACAACAAAACTAAAAATAGTAACTTATCATATATTAGCCAATCAAATTATTACAAACAAAAAAAATTTACTACGTACATATATACGTACGTACGTACAAATGAAAAAATATCTTTTAAAATTTTTTTAATTTTTTTAATATAATAATAAATAATTAATAAAATGCTTTTTACACTCATTATATACATATTACAATTAAAAATTTTGGCTTCTTACAACTATATAAATAGACCGTTATTCATGTTTTATATATGACTATATAATCTATAAATAGATTTATTAATAAACGTTTTTTTTTTTTACAAAAGTTTTTAGCTAACTTCTAAAAATTTCTAACCATTATAGTTTTTCGCAATATAATTAATTGTAAACAAGCAATTGAAATCATTATCTATTAAAATTTTTTAAAAAAAATATTTTTTAATAAAGTTTGCTTGGTATGCATATTTTTGAAGCCCTATGCGCAAAGTTAATTTTGCTTTACTTCTAAATAACTCTTTTTTAAACCAACTTGCTAATAGAAAACAACTTACTGTTGAGTATATAAGCTTTTGAATGATTAAAAACCTTTTTTTAATGATATTAAACTATTGACGAAAATTTAAAGATTATGAGTTTGTGTAATCTTTTATAAGGACTAAGTTCCATGATTTGCATGATTTTACATATGTGTAATATAATATAAAATACCCTACTCTTAAAAATAAAGTAGCTATTTTTTTAAATTATTTAAAAATTTGTTGAAAATTCTTTATTTATTATGTAAAAATTTAAAAGTAATACTTGAGCAATCTTTATTATTTTTTACAAGACAATTTTAGTCAGAATATATTAGTATTAAGGTTAGAGTTAATTATACTAGTATTATATTTAAATTTTTTTTTAGTTAGTATTATTATTCTATTTATATATTTTCTTTAGTATAGTTTATAGTTAGTTGGATATAAAATTCTATTAAAAGATTAAAACTCTAATTAAGATATTATAAATTAAAAGTATATAATGATGTAGCTTCAGTATATAAAAAAAAGAATAATTATTAATAGTATTTAGTATTATTGTAATAATTGATATACTGATATATTTTAATAAAGAAAAACCTTATAATCTGTAATTATAAACATCTTAATTAATAGATTAAAATATATTGAGAATTAAATTTTAATTAACAGAAAGTGTTTTTAATCAATTAATCAAGCTTGTTATTAAGATAAGTAAAGTAGTTTATTATATAAAAAAAAGATTTTAAAAGTAAAAATGATTAGTAAGTTTATCATTTTAGTAAAAAAATTTTTTGTCTCAAACCTCTTTTTTTTTTTTGTACTAACTTATCAAATAAAAATTAATATAAATAAAATATTATCAAGTATTTTTATACTTTTATTATTAATTTTTATTATTAATATATATTTTTTAAAATTTTTAATAAACTTTTTAAAATCCTCTCTATTATTGACTTTTATTCAAAATGTTATAACAATATCTAAAATTATACTATAATACTTGTGCACTGTTTCAATTACAACTTAAAAACACTCTATATGTATTAGTTTATCGATTTAAACTTTTTGACTTTATTTGTTCATAATTGAAACTAAATTAGTTCAAGGCCTTATAAAGCTCTTCTTTGGTCATAACATCAGTTAGCTGGAACTATAGTAAAATTATCAGCTAGCACTTTTTACTTAAAAAATAAATATAATTTTATTTTTAAAATTTTTAATAATCTTGAATAAAATTGATTAATTCTGGCCTATCCAACTAGAGTTTTAATGCATTCTGGTCAGGAATTTTGGAGATTGCCTTTTGAGTTACTTTTATTAATAATAAATTTTTACAGAAAAATAGTTTATATCTTACTGATTTGTTTATTGAAATAGTAATTCATTTTTTTTTTTTTTTGAGTTAAGGAGACCTCTTTGGCCTGAAAGCTTTTATTAGGATTTGAAACGGTGTTTTATACG